>CM033470.1:335586660-335849225 GCA_019447015.1 Hymenochirus boettgeri
CAACCAGAACTACAGTATATGTATTAATACCAGTAATTCTCAATATTTTTTAGTTTTAGAAACTTATCCAGGTCATTTTTAAAGCTATTCAATGAACTTGCCATTACCACATCTGCTGGAAGGCAGTTCCACAGATTCACCATTCTTACTGTAAAGAAACCTTTGTTTTTTGCAACCTATAATAAAAGACACTATATCATGATCACTTTCCTCTAAGCTTTTCATTTCCTTGGTCTCCAAAATGAGCTCCGGGTTATTATCTAGGGCTGTGATCCTCAAACTCTGGCTCTCCAGATGAAAATTACAACTCCCGGCATTTCTCACCTACAGTGGGAAGCCTAGAGTGCTAGGAGTTGTAGTTTTCAAACATCTGGAGAGCCATAGTTTGAGGATCCCTGATCTAGTGTAACATGTGCATCTGTGAGTGTTCATATATGTGTGTGCAATAACAGACAGGGAAACGTTTATTCAAACATGCATTTAGCATAGGGGATTGTTATTATTATCCCTTATAATACATGGCTGGTACTCCGTTCCCTAACCAATACATTATTTTCTGTAATACAATTTTTTTAGTTGATCATGTGACATATTACATAACTAAGTATAGATCAAAACAGATGACAACATGTATGTTACAGGAGATTTGGACAGTATCTTTTGGGTTATGTAAGATAAATATTCCTATGTAGCTGTGTGTCTTTATAACTGTTATGGGAAGGGGGAGATAATGGAAGGACAGACGGAAGGTAATCTGTTAACTGTGAATGTTGTGGGTTCCCACAGGTCGTCACGAGTCACAGGAGCCTTTTCTGGAGTGGATGATTCTCCTGAGCAACATGTCCTCTGTGCCCTGGGTCCACACCATCAGCTACGGAGATGACGAGGACAGTCTGTCCATTGCCTTTATGCAGAGAATAAATGTGGAGTTTATGAAAGCTGCAGTCAGAGGCCTCACTATTCTCTTCGCTTCAGGTACCAACAGAAGGAATATTTACAGTTATTACATATACATATACGCCAATGCCACCCAGATAAAGGAATGAGGGGCACCTGCTGGCAGATCACTATGGACTATGTCCGCTGTAATACTACCTACTGTATCTGTCACTACATCCCCTTCACATGGAGAGTTCTCCAACCTTACCCCTCTCGCTGTAATACTACCTACTGTATCTGTCACTACATCCCCTTCACATGGAGAGTTCCCCAACCTTACCCCTCTCACTGTAATACTACCTACTGTATCTGTCACTACATCCCCTTCACATGGAGAGTTCTCCAACCTTACCCCTCTCACTGTAATACTACCTACTGTATCTGTCACTACATCCCCTTCACATGGAGAGTTCTCCCAACCTACCCTTCACTGTAATACTAACCTACTGTATCTGTCACTACATCCTTCACATGGAGAGTTCTCCAACCTTACCCCTCTCGATGTAATACTACCTACTGTATCTGTCACTACATCCCCTTCACATGGAGAGTTCTCCAACCTTACCCCTCGCTGTAATAATACTACTGTATCTGCACTACATCCCCTTCAATGGAGAGTTCTCCAACCTTACCCCTCTCGCTGTAATACTACCTACTATCTGTCATACATACCCCTTCACAAGGAGAGTTCTCAACCTTACCCCTCTGCTGTAATACTACCTACTGTATCTGTCACTACATCCCCCACATGGAGAGTTTTCCAACCTTAACCCCTGTCTGTAATACTACCTACTGTATCTTTCACACATCCCCTTCACATGGAGATTCTCCAACCTTACCCCTCTCACTGTAATACTACTACAGTATCTGTCACTACATCCCCTTCACATGGAGAGTTTCCAACCTTACCCCTGTCACTGTAATACTACTACTGTATCTGTCACTACATCCCTTCACATGGAGATTCTCCAACCACCCCTCTCACTGTAATACTACCTACTGTATCTGCACTACATCCCTTCACATGGAGAGTTTCCACCTTACCCTCTCCTGTAATACTACCTAATGTATCTGTCACTACATCCCTTCACACTGGAGAGTTCTCCAACCTTACCCCTTCACTGTAATACACCTACTGTATCTGTCACTACATCCCCTCACATGGAGAATTCTCCAACCTTACCCCTCTCACTGTAATACTACCTACTGTATCGGTCACTACATCCCCTTCACATGGAGAATTCTCCAACCTTACCCCTCTCACTGTAATACTACCTACTGTATCTGTCACTACATCCCCTTCACATGGAGAGTTCTCCAACCTTACCCCTCTCGCTGTAATACTACCTACTGTATCTGTCACTACATCCCCTTCACATGGAGAATTCTCCAACCTTACCCC
This sequence comes from Hymenochirus boettgeri, assembly GCA_019447015.1. NCBI lineage: Eukaryota > Metazoa > Chordata > Amphibia > Anura > Pipidae > Hymenochirus > Hymenochirus boettgeri. The sequence continues at coordinate 335,589,002 of CM033470.1, forward strand.
TCTCACTGTACTAATACCCTACCTACTGTATACTGTCACTACATCCCCTTCACCATGGAGAATTCTCCAACCTTACCCTCTCCACTGTAATACTACTACTGTATCGTCACTACATCCCCTTCACATGGAGATTCTCCAACCTTATCCCTCTCACTGTAATACTACCTACTGATCTGTCACTACATCCCCTTCACATAGAGATTCTCCAACCTTACCCCTCTCACTGTAATACTACCTACTGTATCTGTCACTACATCCCCTTCACATGGAATTCTCCAACCTTCTCACCTCTCACTGTAATACTACCTACTGTATCTGTCACTACATCCCCTTCACTAGAGAGTTCTCCAACCTTACCCCTCTCGCTTGTAATCTCACCTACTGTATCTGTCACTACATCCCCTTCACTAGAGTTCCCAACCTTACCCCTCTCGCGTAATACTACCTACTGTATCTGTCACTACATCCCCTTCACATGGAGAATTCTCCAACCTTACCCCCTCTCACTGTATATACTACCTACTGTATCTGTCACTACATCCCCTTCACATGGAGAATTCTCCAACCTTATCCTCTCAGCCTGTAATACTACCTATGTATCTGTCACTACATCCCCTTCACATAGAGAGTCTCCAACCTTACCCCTCTCGCTGTATACTACCTACTGTATCTGTCACTACATCCCCTTCACATGGAGAGTTCTCCACCTTACCCCTCTCGCTGTAATACTACTACTGTATCTGTCACTACATCCCCTTCACATGGAGATTCTCCAACCTTACCCCTCTCGCTGTAATACTACCTACTGTATCTGTCACTACAATCCCCTTCACATGGAGAGTTCCCAACCTACCCCTGTCACGTAATACTACCTACTGTATCTGTCACTACATCCCTTCACTGGAGAGTTTCCACAACCTTACCCTCTCGCTGTAATACTACCTACTGTATCTGTCACTACATCCCCTTCACATGGAAGTTCTCCAACCTTACCCCTCTCGCTTGTATCTACCTACTGTATCTGTCACTACACCCCCCTTCACATGGAGAGTTCTCCAACCTTACCCCTCTCGCTGTAATACTACCTACTGTATCTTCACTACACCCCCCTTCACATGGAGAGTCTCCAACCTACCTACCCTCTCCCTGTAATACTACCATCTGTATCTGTCACTACATCCCCTTCACATGGAGAGTTCTCCACCTTACCCCTTCTCCTGTAATACTACCTACGTATCTGTCTACATCCCCTTCACATGGAGAGTTCTCCAACCTTACCACCGTCACTGTAATACTACCTACTGTATCTGTCACTACATCCCCTTCAATGGAGAGTTCTCCAACCTTACCCCTCTCGCTGTAATACTACCTACTGTATCTTCACTACTCACTCACCCCTTCACAATGGAGAGTTCCCCCCTTACCCCCTCTCTACTGTAATACTACCTACTGTATCTGTCACTACATCCCCTACACATGGAGAGTTCTCCAACCTTACCCCTCTCACTGTAATACTACCTACTGTATCTGTCACTACATCCCCTTCACATGGAGAGTTCCCCAACCATACCACTGTCACTGTAATACTACCTACTGTATCTGTCACTACATCCCCTTCACATGGAGAGTTCTCCAACCTTACCCCTCTCGCTGTAATACTACCTACTGTATCTTTCCACTACTCCCCTTCACATGGAGAATTCTCCAACCTTACCCTCTCGCTGTAATACTAACTACCTACTGTATCTGTCACTACATCCCTTCACATGGAGAATCTCCAACCTTACCCCTCTCACTGTAATAACCTACTATCTGTCACTACATCCCCTTCACATGGAGAATCTCCAACCTTACCCCTCTCACTGTAATACTACCTACTGTATCTGTCACTACATCCCTTCACATGGAGAATTCTCCAACCTTATACCCCTCTCACTGTAATACACCTACTGTATCTGTCACTACATCCCCTCACATGGAGAGTTCCCAACCTTACCCCTCTCGCTGTAATACTACCTACTGTATCTGTCACTACATCCCCTTCACATGGAGAATTCTCCAACCTTACCCCTCTCACTGTAATACTACCTACTGTATCTGTCACTACATCCCCTTCACATGGAGAGTTCTCCAACCTTACCCTCTCACTGTAATACTACCTACTGTATCTGTCACTACATCCCCTTCACATGGAGAATTCTCCAACCTTACCCCTCTCACTGTAATACTACCTACTGTATCTGTCACAACATCCCTTCACAGGGAGATTCTCCAACCTTATCCCTCTCCTGTAATACTACCTACTGTATCTGTCACTACATCCCCTTCACTAGAGAATTCTCCAACCTTACCCCTCTCACTGTAAACTACCTACTGTATCTGTCACTACATCCCCTTCACATGAGAATTCTCCAACCTTACCCCTCACGTAATACTACCTACTGTATCTGTCCACAATCCCCTTCACATGAGAGTTCTCCAACCTTACCCCTCTCGCTGTAATACTACCTACTGTATCTGTCACTACATCCCCTTCACATAGAGAGTTCTCCAACCTTACCCCTCTCGCGTAATACTACCTACTGTATCTGTCACTACATCCCCTTCACATGGAGAATTCTCCACCTACCCCTCTCACTGTAATACTACCTACTGTATCTGTCACTACATCCCCTTCACATGGAGAAGTCTCCAACCTTATCCCTCTCACTGTAATACTACCTAATGTATCTGTCACTACATCCCCTTCACATAGAGAGTTCTCCAACCTTACCCCTCTCGCTGTAATACTACCTACTGTATCTGTCACTACATCCCCTTCACATGGAGAGTTCTCCAACCTTACCCCTCTCGCTGTAATACTACCTACTGTATCTGTCACTACATCCCCTTCACATGGAGAATTCTCCAACCTTACCCCTCTCGCTGTAATACTACCTACTGTATCTGTCACTACATCCCCTTCACATGGAGAGTTCTCCAACCTTACCCCTGTCACTGTAATACTAACCTACTGTATCTGTCACTACATCCCCTTCACATGGAGAGTTCCCAACCTTACCCCTCTCGCTGTAATACTACCTACGTATCTGTCACTACATCCCCTTCACATGGAGAGTTCTCCAACCTTACCCCTGTCACTGTAATACTACCTACTGTATCTGTCACTACATCCCCTTCACATGGAGAGTTCTCCAACCTTACCCCTCTCACTGTAATAACACCACTCTTATCGTCACTACATCCCCTTCACATGGAGAGTTCTCCAACCTTACCCCTCTCACTGTATATACTACCTACTGTATCTGTCACTACATCCCCTTCACATGGAGAGTTCTCCAACCTTACCCCTCTCACTGTAATACTACCTACTGTATCTGTCACTACATCCCCTTCACATGGAGAGTTCTCCAACCTTACCCCTCTCACTGTAATACTACCTACTGTATCTGTCACTACATCCCCTTCACATGGAGAGTTCTCCAACCTTACCCCTCTCACTGTAATACTACCTACTGTATCTGTCACTACATCCCCTTCACATGGAGAATTCTCCAACCTTACCCCTCTCACTGTAATACTACCTACTGTATCTGTCACTACACCCCTTCACATGGAGAGTTCTCCAACCTTACCCTACCCTCTCACTGTAATACTACCTACTGTATCTGTCACTACATCCCCTTCACATGGAGAATTTCTCCAACCTTACCCCTCTCACTGTAATACTACCTACTGTTCTGTCACTACATCCCCTTCACATGGAGAGTTCTCCAACCTTCCCCCTCACTGTAAACACTACCTACTGTATCTGTCACTACATCCCCTTCACATGGAGAATTCTCCAACCTACCCCTCTCACTGTAATACTACCCTACTGTATCTGTCACTACACCCCCTTCACATGGAGTTCTCCAACCTTACCCCTCCACTGTAATACTACCTACTGTATCTGTCACTACATCCCCTTCACATGGAGAGTTCTCCAACCTTACCACCCTCTCGCTGTTAATACTACCTACTGTATCTGTCACTACACCCCCCTTCACATGAGAGTTCTCCAACCTTACCCCTCTCGCTGTAATACTACCTACTGTATCTCTCACTACACCCCTTCACATGAGAGTTCTCCAACCTTACCCCTCCGTGTAATACTACCTATGTATCTGTCACTACATCCCCTTCACATGGAGAGTTCTCCAACCTTACCCCTCTCGCTGTAATACTACCTACTGTATCTGTCACTACATCCCTTCACATGGAGAGTTCTCCAACCTTACCCCTGTCACTGTAATACTACCTACTGTATCTGTCACTACATCCCTTCACATGGAGAGTTCTCCAACCTTACCCCTCTCGCTGTAATACTACCTACTGTACTGTCACTACACCTCCCCTTCACATGGGAGAGTTCCCCAACCTTACCCCTCTCACTGTATACTACCTACTGATCTGTCACTACATCCCCTCACATGGAGAGTTCTCCAACCTTACCCCTCTCACGTAACTACCTACTGTATCTGTCACTCATCCCCTTCACATGGAGAGTTCCTCCACTCCTACCCTGTCACTGTAATACTACCTACTGTATCGGTCACTACATCCCCTTCACATGGAGAGTTCTCCAACCTTACCCCTCTCGCTGTAATACTACCTACTGTATCTGTCACTACATCCCCTTCACATGGAGAGTTCTCCAAACCTTACCCCTCTCCTGCTGTAATACTACTACCGTATCTGTCACTACATCCCCTTCACTGGAGAGTTCTCCAACCTTACCCCCCTCTCGCTGTACTACTACGTCATCTGTCACTACATCCCCTTCACATGGAGAGTTCTCCACCACCTTACCACCTCTGCGTAATACTACCTACTGTATCTGTCACTACATCCCCTTCACATGGAGAGTTCTCCAACCTTACACCGTGTCACTGTAATACTACCTACTGTATCTTTCACTACATCCCCTTCACATGGAGAATTCTCCAACCTTACCCCTCTCACTGTAATACTACCTACATATCTGTCACACATCCCCTTCACATGGAGAGTTCTCCAACCTTACCCCTGTCACTGTAATACTACCTGTATCTGTCACTACATCCCTTCACATGGAGATTCTCCAACCTTACCCCTCTCACTGTAATACTACCTACTGTATCTGTCATACATCCCCTTCACATGGAGAGTTCTCCGACCTTACCCCTCTCGCTGTAATATCTACCTACTGTATCTGTCACTACATCCCCTTCACATGGAGAGTTCTCCAACTTACCCTGTCACTGTAATACTACCTACTGTATCTTTCACTACATCCCCTTCCATGGAGAATTCTCCAACCTTACCCCTCTCACTGTAATACTATACTACCTACAGTATCTGTCACTACATCCCCTTCACATGGAGAGTTCTCACACCTTACCCCTGTCACTGTAATACTACCTACGTATCTGTCACTACATCCCCTTCACATGGAGATTCTCCAACCTTACCCCACCTCTCACTGTAATACTACCTACTGTATCTGTCACTACATCCCCTTCACATGGAGAGTTCTCCCAACCTACCCCTCTCGCTGTAATCTACCACTGTATCTGTCACTACATCCCCTCACATGGAGAGTTCTCCAACCTTACCCCTCTCGCTGTAACTGTATCTGTCACTACATCCCCTTCACATGGAGAATTCTCCAACCTTACCCCTCTCACTGTAATACTACCTACTGTATCTGTCACTACATCCCCTTCACATGGAGAGTTCTCCAACCTTACCCCTCTCGCTGTAATACTACCTACTGTATCTGTCACTACATCCCCTTCACATGGAAGTTCTCCCAAACTGTACCCACCTCTCGCTTGTAATACTTTTACTACTGTATCTGTCACTACTCCCCTTCCATGGAGATTCTCCAAACCGTTACCCCTGTCTGGTAATACTACCCTACTGTAATCTGCACTACATCCCTTCACATGAGAGTTCCTCCAACCTTACCCCCTCTCAATACGTCTATGTAGCTTCACAACACCCCCTACATGTATCTGTCACTACACTCCCCTTCACATGGGAGTTCCCCAACCTTACCCCTCTCACTGTATACTAACCTACTGTATCTGTCCTACATCCCCTTCACATGGAGAGTTTCCCAACCCTTACCCCTCTCACTGTAATACTACCTACTGTATCTGTCACTACATCCCCTTCACATTGAGAGTTCCCAACCTACCCCTCTCACTGTAATACTACCTACTGTATCTGTCACTACATCCCCTTCCATGGAGAGTTTCTCCCAACCTTACCCCCTCTCGCTTAATACTACCTACTGTATCGTCACTACATCCCCTTCACTGAGAATTCTCCAACCTTACCCCTTCACTGTAATACTACCTACTGTATCTGTCACTACAATCCCCCTTCACATGGAGATTCTCCAACCTTAACCCCTCTCACTGTTAACTACCTACTGTATATCGTCACTACATCCCCTTCACATGGAGAGTTCTCCAACCTTACCCCCTCTCACTGTCCTACCTACTGTATCTGTCCTACATCCCCTTCACATGGAGAGTTCTCCAACCTTACCCCTGTCACTGTAATACTACCTACTGTATCTGTCACTACTCCCCTTCACATGGAGAGTTCTCCAACCTTACCCCTCTCACTGTAATACTACCTACTTACTGTCACTACATCCCCTTCACATGGAGAGTTCTCAACCTACCCCTCTCACTGATACTACCTACTGTATCTGTCACTCACAATCCCCTTCACAATGGAGAAGTTCTCCAACCTTACCCCTCTCACTGTAATACTACCTACTGTATCTGTCACTACATCCCCTTCACATGAGAATTTCTCCAACCTTACTCCCTCTCACTGTAATACTACCATCTGTATTGTCCACATCCCCTTCACATGGAGAATTCCCAACCTATCCCTCTGCTGTAATACTACCTACTGTAATCTGTCCACTACATCCCCTTCACATGAGAATTCTCCAACCTTACCCCTTCACGTAATACTACCTACTGTATCTGTCACTACATCCCCTTCACATGGAGATTCTCTCCCTTACCCCTCTCACTGTAATACTACCTACTGTATCTTGTCACTACTCCCCTTCACATGGAGAGTTTCAATCAACCTTACCCCCTCTCTCGCTTAGGCTATACTACCCTACTGTATCTGTCACTACATCCCCTTCACATGAGAGTTTCTCCAACCTTACCACCCTCTCCTGTAATACTACCTACCGTAATCTGTCACTACATCCCTTCACATGGGAGATTCTCCAACCTTACCCCTCTCACGCGTAATACTACCTACTGTATCTGTCACACATCCCCTTCACATGAGATTCTCAACCTTACCCTCTCACTGTAATACTACCTATGTATCTGTCACTCATCCCCTTCACATGGAGAGTTCTCCAACCTTACCCCTCTCGCTGTAATACTACCTACTGTATCTGTCACTACACTCCCCTTCACATGGAGAGTTCTCCAACCTTACCACCTCTCGCTGTATACTACCTACTGTATCTGTCACTACATCCCCTTCACATGAGAATTCTCCAACCTTACCCCTCTCACTGTAATACTACCTACTGTATCTGTCACTACATCCCCTTCACTGGAAGTTCTCCAACCTTACCCCTTCACTGTAATACTACCTACCTGTATCTGTCACTACATCCCCTTCACATGGAGAGTTCCTCCAACCTTACCCCCTCTCGCTGTAATACTACCTACTGTATCTGTCACTACTCCCCTCACATGAGAGTTCTCCAACCTTAACCCCTCCACTGTAATACTACCTACTGTATCTGGCACTACATCCCCTTCACATGGAGAGTTCTCCAACCTTACCACCTCTCAACTGTAATACTACCTACTATATCTGTCACTACATCCCCTTCACATGAGAGTTCTCCAACCTTACCCCTCTCACTGTAATACTACCTACTGTATCTGTCACTACATCCCTTCACATGGAGAGTTCTCCACCTTACCCCCTCTCACTGTAATACACCTACTGTATCTGTCACTACACACATCCCTTCACATGGAGAGTTCTCCAACCTTACCCCCTCTCACTGAACATACTACCTACTGTATCTGTCACTACATCCCCTTCACATGGAGAGTTCTCCAACCTTACCCCTCTCACTGTAATACTACCTACTGTATCTGTCACTACATCCCCTTCACATGGAGAATTCTCCAACCTTACCCCTGTCACTGTAATACTACCTACTGTATCTGTCACTACACCCCTTCACATGGAGAGTTCTCCAACCTTACCCCTCTCACTGTAATACTACCTACTGTATCTGTCACTACATCCCCTTCACATGGAGAATTCTCCAACCTTACCCCTCTCACTGTAATACTACCTACTGTATCTGTCACTACATCCCCTTCACATGGGAGTTTCTCCAACCTACCCCTCTCCTGTAATACTACCTACTGTATCTGTCCTACATCCCCTTCACATGGAGAATTCTCCAACCTTACCCCTCTCACTGTAATACTACCTACTGTATCTGTCACTACACACCCCTTCACATGGAGAGTTCTCCAACCTTCCCCCTCTCACTGTAATACTACCTCCTGTATCTGTCACTACATCCCCTTCACTGAGAGTTCTCCAACCTTACCCCTCTCGCTGTAATACTACCTACTGTATCTGTCACTACACCCCCTTCACATGGAGAGTTCTCCAACTTACCACCCCTCTCGCTGTAATACTACCTACTGTATCTGTCACTACACCCCCCTTCACATGGAGAGTTCTCCAACCTTACCTCCCCTCTACTGTATCTACCTACGCGTATCTGTCACTACATCCCCTTCACATGGAGAGTTCTCAACTTACCCCTCTCGCTGTAATACTACCTCCTGTATCTGTCACTACATCCCCTTCACATGGAGAGTTCTCAACCTTACCCCTTCTCACTGTAATACTACCTACTGTTTCTGTCCACTACATCCCCTTCACATGGAGAGTTCTCCAACCTTACCCCTCTCACTGTAATACTACCTACTGTATCTTCACTACCCCCCTTCACATGAGAGTTCCCCACCTTACCCTCTCACTGTAATACTACCTACTGTATCTGTCCACTACATCCCCTACACTGGAGAGTTCTCCAACCTTAACCCCTCTCACTGTAATAACTACCTACTGATCTGTCACTACATCCCCTTCACATGGAGAGATTCCCCAACCTACCCCTCTCACTGTAATACTACCTACTGTATCTGTCACTACATCCCCTTCACATGGAGATTCTCCAACCTTACCCCTCTCGCTGTAATACTAACCTACTGTATCTGTCACTACAACTCCCCTTCACATGGAGATTTCTCCAACCTTACCCCTCTCGCTGTAATACTACCTACGTATCGTCACTACATCCCCTTCACATGGAGAGTTCTCCAACCTTACCCCTCTCGCTGTAATACTACCTACTGCACTGGATACATCCCCTTCACATGAGGAGTTTCTCCAACCTTACCTCCTGCTTGTAATACTACCTACTGATCTGTCCTACTCCCCTTCACATGAGAGAGTTCTCCAACCTTACCCCTGTCACTGTAATACTACCTACTGTATCTTTCACTACATCCCCTTCACATGGAGAATTCTCCAACCTTACCCCTCTCACTGTAATACTACCTACAGTATCTGTCACTACATCCCCTTCACATGGAGAGTTCTCCAACCTTACCCCTGTCACTGTAATACTACCTACTGTATCTGTCACTACATCCCCTTCACATGGAGAATTCTCCAACCTTACCCCTCTCACTGTAATACTACCTACTGTATCTGTCACTACATCCCCTTCACATGGAGAGTTCTCCAACCTTACCCCTCTCTCGGTAATACTACCTACTGTATCTGTCACTACATCCCCCTTCACATGGAGAGTTCTCCAACCTTACCCCTGTCACTGTAATACTACCTACTGTATCTTTCACTACATCCCCTTCACATGGAGAATCCTCCAACCTTAACCCCCTCTCACTGTAATACACTACAGTATCTGTCCTACAACTCCCCTTCAACTGGACGTATTCTCCAACCTTACCCCTGCTCCTGTAATACTACCTACTGTATCTGTCACTACATCCCCTTCACATGGAGAATTCTCCACCTTACCCCTCTCACTGTAATACTACCTACTTGTATCTGTCACTACATCCCCTTCACATGGAGAGTTCTCCAACCTTACCCCCGCTCGCTGTAATACTACCTACTGTATCTGTCACTACATCCCCTTCACATGGAGAGTTCTCCAACCTTACCCCTCTCGCTGTAATACTACCTACTGTATCTGTCACTACATCCCCTTCACATGGAGAGTTCTCCAACCTACCCCTTCACTGTAATACTACCTCCGTATACATATACTTTATATAGGAGAACTCTCGGTGCTTGTGTGTAGACTGGTGTTTAAAATTTGACAGATAGAAGCATTAAGAATCTGTCTGTCATTTAAAGATCATTGCTTGTTTGCTCCTACCTACCTTATGAAGATGTTATAGTTCGATGTGAAAGTATTGATCGATTACACCTGTTGAGGAGCCAGTGACCAGTGTATGTCTCGTTTAATTTGGCTACTTACATTCCAATGTTCCTGTAACTTGACAGGGAGGATGAGCGGCGGATGCAGAGAAGTCATTAAGGGGAAAAAACACTTTCTCCACCAAGCTTTCCAGCATCTAGGTAGTGTCACATATGTCAACCATGTTTATCATTCTGTCGACTTACAGCTATAGGAAAAGGAGCCAATTGGCAAGTTTAAGAATCTGATGGTTCTGAATCACGTTTGCGAGGTGGAAAATGCCCTTCTAAGAAATGCTTTGGACAATGTTTTATAGTTGGAACTAGCACATAAGCGGTAGATATTGCAATATGCAACACATCTTTAAGTCATGACCCAGGACTTTGTTGACCTTATGAAAGATAATAAGTCAACCTCTATATTACATGGTCCTACTGTGAAATATCATCTGCTGTAACTGCAGCTTTATTAATGGTGTCAGACACTATTTCTACTGTATGTGGTTCTGTCTGTCCCAGTCTGATAAAAAATATTGAAAAACTTGATCAAATGGCAGCTGTTGTGTTCTGACATTTCCCTTTCATCCTATGTCACTACTGTGGGAGGAACTTCCTTAGAATCCTTTCCAGGTGACCAGAGAAGTGACGGATTATATCAGTGGAGGGGGATTCAGCAATTTTTTCGCTATGCCAGACTACCAGGTAAAGGAAGCCATTGATGTTATATGGGAAGGTTCTAACTATTGGACCAATGTTTAGAACTAGGAGGTATTAGTTCATGAGTTGGTTCTAACCTTTGTTTCCCCATACACACAGGTCTCCGCTGCCTATCACGATCCCTACAGTCCACACCTGACTTACTCCAGCAGACTATTATACCCGCAGTCGGCGCGGGCTTATCCGATCTGGCCTGCTTTATCTGACACTACTGGTTGGTGACAAATCGATTCCCATTCCATGGGTATCAGGAACCATCCGTAAGTGTCACTGTTCTTTAGGTCTGTGATTGGTGAAAGTAAATCAAGGAATGTTATTAGGTCTAGTTTACATGGTGGAAAAGATAACGTCTATGTACATGGTAAATACATTATAGTGTCACATTTAAATGAACACAGTGGGTGGTATAAATGTCTCTACCTACCCTCCAACATTCCAATTTTAAGGCTAGGCCACACTTACCAGACATGCTTTTCACAAGCATTATTATCCTTTAGCCGCAGTGGTTTTGTGATTGCACTGCCATGCATTTCCATGCGATAAGCAATCACAAAAAGCTTTTACAAGTGCGTGAAAAACATCCTAGTGCGCCTAAACCTAAATAGGGACACTACTGAGAAATACATTGCACAAAGGTCAGGTCAAGATCTGGGTCACTTCATTATCCTCCCCCCTGCAGCTCTGTACTATGTTGTTTACATACCCTCCAACATTCCCTTTTAAATAGGGACACTAATGAGAAATACATTACACAGAGCTGTAGTACTAGATCAGGGTCACATTCATTATCCTCATCCCCCCCTGCACGCATCTCATACTATGTTTTTACATACCCTCCAACATTTCCCTTTTAAAATATGTACCACATTGAGAAATACAGTACAACAGAGCTATACTAAGATCGCGGGATCACTTCAGTATCCTCCCCTTGCAGCTCTGCTACGGCCTGACATACCTCCCAGCATTCCCCTTTTAAAATAGGTACACTATTGAAGAATACATTACACAGAGCTTATACAAGATCAGTGGTCACTTATCTCACTTCTCCCCCTGCCAGTCTCATACTAGGTTGTTTTACATCCCATCCAACTTCCTTTTTAAATTAGCGGACACTAATGAGAAATATACAGCACCCAAAAACAGCGGCTGTCAAGATCAGGAGTCCAACTTCATTATCTCCCCCTGACAGCTGTGCACTATCAGGGTTATTCAATAAAAGTTCTATCATTACCTGAACCGCTAGGGGGGGGGGGGGGGTGTTGTGGTTGGGGGGGTGGTGGGGGTCCTTACATCTGAGTTCGCTTACTTTCACACTAACTTATGACATGCTAGTTCCGGTAGCGTTATGTGTAAAGTTAAGCCAACCACAGGGTGTGGAACCTAGGGTTTCAGGCCCCTCACCCTGGGCTAGAGAGAGAAGATACTGACTAACAGAAGAGGAGCGGAGGGAAGCGTAGTATAATTGTCCTTTAAAAATGGCTGCTTCATTTTGACGTCAACCAATAAGATTTAGGCTTCAAATCATTAAATGAAGATCTGATTGGTTGAGGGCCAAAATTAGCACCATTTTAAAATATAAGAACTTTTATTGAATCTCTGTTGTTTCAATAGTGATAATGTTAAAATGGGTAGATGTGTACGTGAACACTATGATTCCTATATCTTGAGGAATATATCTCTGCTGCCCATTTGACCCAGATACGTTTAGTTTGCTCAGTAGATTGAAGGTGACAAGAATACAGTATTTGAGGAGTTTCTTTAGTGATACAACCCACAGTCATCCTAAGGGCCCTATTTATAAAAGTTCGTTATCGAAAAAATAACAATCGGTATTGTACGGTAAACTACTGATCATTTTCATAGAATAACGGTCGATATCATCTATAACAATCGGTATTCGAGGATAGTGACGTTATACACATAACGATCACTTATCACAGTTAACCAGCACGTAGATTTACGGATAAGCGATATTGTAGGATTAAGATCAAATCGTAAAGCTAACGATCGATAGCGTACAATACCGATTTCGTTTTTTTCCCGGTAACAAACTTTCTATAATTGGGCCCCCAAGTGTCAAATGCTGCAGTGTAGAGCCATCTAGTGGTAAATAGTGAATCAATTAGAAAAAAAAGGTTCCTCTGCCCAAGCAGAATAAACGTTGCAGAAGAATTGGCCAGGCTGTCTAATTTACAGCCGATCTTCTTCTCCAGCGTAGAAAACGTTGATTGGTTGGTTGCATGAAACACAGATACAGGAAAACGTTTGGCAACTATTATTACGAGCGCGAATATGGCTAGGATAAAGGGATTAAGGTGGCAGCTTACCCTCACAAATCCTCTGGCTCATTATTTAAATAACCCGCGTATCGCCTTTTATGCAATACCGCGGGGTAGTTAGATTTAACGTTCCACGTGTAATATAGTCACGATATTACGACTTTCACGACCGCCAGACGACGAACGAGTCCGATCGTAGAATGTGATCGTAGTAAACTACCGCAATGGTGTTTATGGGATCGAAATCTACGTTATCATAGATTTACGAATCGGTATCGGAAATTTACGATCGCCTAAACCGCGCCGGTCCTGGCAGTTTACGATCGTAAATTTATGATATTGCAATCAGTGTAAAGAACAGCGGTATGGCTGTGAAAAGCTTTATTTTATCGTGCTTTATAAATAATGGCCCATCTGTGTTACATACAATTACGTCCTTCCAACCATTTATTGTGAGTGGGCTTTGAATTAATAGTGGACAACACCAGATCCGTCCCTTATTCTGTATCCTTCTCCATAGGCCTCTACCACTCCTGGTTTTGGTGGGTTGCTGGCTCTGATCAATGACTACCGGATTCAGAAGGTCCGGTCTCCCTGGGATTTCTCAATCCAGCCAATTTACCGTATCCAAGGGCAACAGCAGGTCACAAGCACTTTATTGATGATAGGTTCCTTTCTTTCTATGTCATATTTCACAGTTTATATATCCTTCTACTTTTCTGAACAACTTCCTCCACCCCAACATACTTTAGGTGGCCCTTGAGCCAGACAAAACGACCATTCTGTGTATATAAATAACTACTTGATCATTTAGCCATTGGGTGAACTCATAACCTTATCAGTGACCCAGCCCATGGGCAAAAACTAACTAGGAACTCACTGGGCCTCCCCAGCAAAACTTTGATGGGGCCCAGCATCCAGTGCTTAACCACAGTGCGATTCCTAGGAAGAGGAGCTATACTGTCATGGGTTAAAAGTAAGAGGGGCCCCCATGGCTCCCTGGCCCCCCCATGCGGTTGCTCCCCTGGTAGTTCAACCCCTGCCACATTAGCCTGTCCTTGTGCATTTTTATAACCCAGCACATGTTTAACCAACGCAGTATGTCCAGTACTTTCTGTCCCTGTATTTTTTTTTTCTTATTTTTTTGTGCAATCAATATTATAGGACAATATTTTATGTACCAGAGATCTTACATTTACAATTCTGAGCGCTAAAATTACAATTGTGGTTGTACATTAGGACACAAATTGTGGGGGTTCGGCAGGTTCAATGTCCCTTTAAACAAGATTTGAGTCATTGTTCTGGTTTGGTCACTGCATGGCAGTGTTTTTTGAGCCTCAGCCAATTGGCCCGAGTTACCATGGAGCGGAGACCTATAAATAAATTTTTCATATAATCACTGGGTTCATTGTTCATTTTATTCTAGGGTCACGAAGGCGTGCCCACTTGTACCTGTCATTGATGACATGTTCTTGGAAGCGGAGCGGGGATTCCTGTGCTTCTCCAGTTGGGACCCAGTGACCGGATGGGGGTGACTACCCAATTTTCCAGAGCTACTCAAAGCCTGATGTTGTAATATCTGGAATCACCAATGTGCGTGGCCGTATTGCCTAACAGCTGATTTTTCAAGATTTGCTTCTAAGTCCCCCAATAATACTGTTATTATTTACACTCTGTTTGGCGGTTGTGACTGTGATTTGGAGTGTTAGAGACCCTGTGTGCAAGTAGACTTCCTAATAACCTACCTCTAACCAAGCATCAAGTTCACATGGATCCTACTAATAATTCCTTAAAACCGCCTAATCCTGATTACTTATGAATGAAAGACCATTGTTAGGAAGCCAATCATATGCTAATTGGGATTTCCACCACAGGCTACATAATTGCCAACAGATTCCTTGTACAAGTCATTCTGAATTGAGAAAGCAGTGGCGATGACTAGTGAAAGTCTTCGAAGAACTAAATTTTTTACCTTTAAGTCCAGTTTTGATCTAACTGAATACAACACGAGTTACCATGTACCTGGATGGATGAGAACCTTCACAGAATATACCATGACCTGGATGGATGAGAACCTTGCACGATTATACCATGACCTTGAGTGAATGAAAACCATCATAGATTTATACCATGAACCTGGATGAATGAGAACCTTTAACGATATACCATGACCTGATAAATTAATATTACAGAGTACACCATGACCTGGCTGAGTAACCTTCCACAGATATACCATGACCTGGATGATAATGATAACCTTTGTTTTTCCCCCACACGAATACCATGACCTGGATGAAATGGGAACCAATCACAGATATACCAGACCTGGAATGAATGAGACCTCACACTATCCATTGACCTGGCTAATGAAACTTCACATATATACATGAACCTAAAGATGAGGACCTCACATAATACCATGACCTGGATGAATGAGGACCTCACAGATAGACCATGACCGGAGAATGAGAAACCTTCACAGATATACCATGACCTGGATGAATGAGAACCATCACAGATATACCATGACCTGGATGAATGAGAACCTTCACAGATATACCAGGGCCTGGATGAGAGAACCTTCACAGATATACCATGGGCCTGGATGAATGAGAACCTTACAGATATACCGTGACCTGGATGAATGGAACTATCACAGGTATACCATGACCTGGATGAATGAGAACCTTCACAGATATACCATGACTGGATGAATGAGAACCTTCAAGGTATACCATGAACTGGAGAATGAGAACCTTCACAGATATACCATGACCTGGATGAATGAGAACCTTCACAGATATACCATGACCTGGATGAATGAGAACCTTCACAGATATACCATGACCTGGATGAATGAGAACCTTCACAGATATACCATGACCTGGATGAATGAGAACTTCACATATATACCATGGGCCTGGATGAATGAGAACCTTCACAGATATACCATGACCTGGATGAATGAGAACCATCACAGATATACCATGACCTGGATGAATGAGAACCTTCACAGATATACCATGGGCCTGGATGATGAGAACCTTCACAGATATACCATGGGCCTGGATGAATGAGAACTTCACAGATATACCGTGGCTGGATGAATGAGAACCTTCACAGATATACCGTGACCGGATGAATGAGAACCTTCACAGATATACCATGACCTGGATGAATGAGAACCTCACAGATATACCATGACCTGGATGAATGAGAACCATCACAGATATCCATGTCCTGGATGAATGAGAACATCACAGATATACCATGACCCCGGATGAATGAGAACCTTCACAATATAAAAACCAAAGTACGATCTCAGGGAGCGCAGCATTATGGGTGCCAGCCCAATGCGCATAAATTAACAAGACATATAGCTCAATCTATGAATTACACCATAAATCCCTTTCAAAGGCCAGCGAGTTAAGATGCCTGAAATAAAAGGGATTATATTGTTTTATCATTTCAATTGTGCCTCAGATCTTCAATGAACCTGATTATAATAAAAAATTTGTGTAAACGTTGCCTTTGTCTGGTTAATGAGGTTTGAAATAAGCTGTGTCTCGGATGTGATATTACTGTAGATTGATATTACTTTACACAAGGGGAACTACACTCAATGGCCACTAGATTAGACACACCTGTCCAATAGCTTGTTAACACAAATATTAATCGCCAATCACATGGCAGCAACTCAGTTTCTAGACATTTCAAGAAAAGTTATTCAAGAAACGCCATTAGAATGGGGTATTATGGGAAATATGAACATGACGGGGTGGTTGGTGCAGATTCTTCTGGGTATTTTCACACACAACCATCTCTAGTTTTAACAGAGAATGGTCTGAAATAGAGAATATATCTAGGGAGCGGCAGTTGTGTGGATGGAAATACCTTGTATTGTCAGAGGTTGGAGGATAACAATCAAACTGGTTTGAGAAGATCAAAAATGAACAAGTTAAATAACCACTTGAACAACCAAGGTATGTAGACTACCATCTCTGAACAATAGCACGTGGAACCCGCAGCAGGTGGTTATGGCAGTAGTAGACCAGACCAGGTGCCACTCCTGTCTGCTAAGAACCAATTGAATATTGTTGCTGACCACGTCCGTCTTTTTATGGCCATAGTGCAACCGATGGCTACTTCCAGCAGAATAATGCACCATGTCATAAAGTTTGAAAATGTCTATAGAATTAAACTCATCAACTAAACTCTCAATGATGCAAATATCTGAACCCCAAGAACATACACAGAAGCCCAAATAAGCCCACAGACAAAGCCGTCTTTATTGATATATCTGGTACACAGGGCACACAAAGCACAATAAATATTTTAAAGGGGAAAACGGCTGTGGCCATGTCTCTAGATGTTTCAATAAGGTCTGTCCTCGTTTGGGACTAAACTTCAAAAGAACTGAAATAGGAATCTTTGTATTCTAGATTCTAATCTAGATTGGCTAAGGACACTTGAGACAGCAGAACCAGACACACAGCTCATAAGACCCAAAGGATTTTATTGGAACTAAACCAACGTAGACATTCCCTGCTGTCAAAACCATTTACATCCACCAAACATGCAGAGGAAAGAACCCAGAGAGCAAGAACATGACACAATACATTTACATTCACCCCCGATCTGTCACGCATGTAGGATATAGTCCATGTGGTTATGAGCAGAAATGAATCTACTGTTTGCACCAAACACAGTTAAAACCACAACCCATGTTACAATAGGGGAGAGCATGCTAAATGACAAACGAAAAAGCGGATTGCAGCGCAAAGAACATACAGGGAGATCAATAAAAGTTCTTATCCTTACAAATGGTGCTAATTTTGCCCCAACCAATCAGATGTAGTTTTTCAAATGTCATGGTATATCTGTGAAGGTTCTCATTCATCCAGGTCATGGTATATCTGTGAAGGTTCTCATTCATCCAGGTCATGGTATATCTGTGAAGGTTCTCATTCATCCAGGTCATGGTATATCTGTGATGGTCCTCATTCATCCAGGTCATGGTATATCTGTGATGGTCCTCATTCTTTCAGGTCATGGTATATCTGTGAAGGTTCTCATTCATCCAGGTCATGGTATATCTGTGAAGGTTCTCATTCATCCAGGTCATGGTATATCTGTGATGGTTCCCATTCATCCAGGTCATGGTATATCTGTGAAGGTTATCATTCATCCAGGTCATGGTATATCTGTGAAGGTTCTCATTCATCCAGGTCATGGTATATCTGTAATATTAATTTATCCAGGTCATGGTATATCTGTAAAGGTTCTCATTCATCCAGGTCATGGTATATCTATGATGGTTTTCATTCATCCAGGTCATGGTATATCTGTGAAGGTTCTCATCCATCCAGGTCATGGTATATCTGTGAAGGTTCTCATCCATCCAGGTCATGGTATATCTGTTGTATTCAGTTAGATCAACTGGACTTAAAGTTTAGTTCTTGAAGACGTTTCACTAGTCATCCAACTGGCTTTCTCAATTCAGAATGACTTGTACAAGAATCTGTTGGCAATTATGTACCTTGGAAAGTCCCAATTAGCATATGATTGGCTGTCCTAACAATGTCTTTCATTCATAAGTAATCAGGATTAGGAGTTAAGGAATTATTAGTAAGGATCCATGGGAATTTATCTTGGTTAGTAGGTAGGTTAGTAGGAAGTTCCTACTTGCACACAGGTCTAAGCACTCCAAATACACAGATCACAACCCAAACAAGAGTGGTAAATAATAACAGTCTTATTGGGGGCATTAGAGCAAATCTTGAAAAATCAGCTGTAGCAATAGCGCCACACATTGGGATTCCAGATTATTACAACATCAGGGCTTTGAGTAGCTCTGGAAAATTTGGGGTCCCCCATCCGGTCACTGGGTCCCAACTGGGAGAAGCACAGAATCCCCGGCCAAGAACATGGTCATCAATACAGGACAAGTGGCAGCCTTCAGTGACCTAGAATAAAATGAAAAGAACAACAGATGATATATATGAAACATTTATTTATAGGTCTCCTCCTCCATGGAAATACGGCCAATTGGAGAGCTGCAAAAACTGCCATTCAGTGACCCAAACAGAACAAGGACTCAAATCTTTTTAAAGGGACATTGTAACCTGCCAGAACCCCCACAATTTGTGTCCATAATTGTACAACCACAATTGTAATTTTACGCTCAGAATTGTAAATGTAAGATCGCTGGTACGATAAAAATATGGCCTATAATATTGATTGCAAAATGATCAGGCAAAGTACTGCATACTGGTTGGTTAAACATGTGCTGCTTATAAAATGCACAAGGACAGGCTAATGTGGCAGGGGTGTAACTACCAGGGGAGCAACCGCAGGGGAGCCAGGGAGCCATGGGGGCCCCATCTTATTTTACCCTATGACAGATATAGCCTCTTCCTAGGAAACCACTGTGGTTGAAGCATGGATAGGGGCCCCATCAAAGTTTTGCTGGGGAGCCCAGTGATTCCTAGTTAGGTTTTTGCCATGGCTGGGTCACTGATAAGCTGTTTATGTAGTTCACCCAATGGCTAAATGATCAATAGTTATTTATACACAGAATGTCGTTTGTCTGGCTCAGAGGGAACTAAAGTTATGTTGGGGTGGAAAGTTGTTCAGGAAAGTAGAAGGCGATATATAACTGTGAAATGACATAGAAAGAAATGAACCTACATCATAAAGTGCTTGACTGCTGTTCCCTTGGATACGGTAAATGGCTGGATTGAGAAATCCCAGGGGTGACAGACCTTTCTGCATCCGGTAGTCATTGATCAGAGCCAGCACTCCACCAAACACGGGTGTAGAGGCCTATGGGAGAAGGTGACAGAATAGTGACTAAGGACGGATCTGGTGTTGTCCATATAATATATCAAAGCCCCATCACAAAAAAAAATAAAATGTTTGGAAGGACAGTATTACACAGAGGGCCATATTTATAAAGCCACGGTATCGCTTTTTAGCCATACCACGACTTTAACGATCAATATCATAAATTTACAATCGTTAAACCGACCGGTGGGTTTAGCGATCGTAAATTTCCGATACCGATCGTAAATCTATGATAACGTAGATTTACGATCCCCATAGAACACCATTGCGGTAGTTTACTACGATCGAATTCTACGATCGAACGTTCGTTAATTAACGAACGTTCGGTCGGTCGTAAATGTACGATCGTGATTGTACATATTTACGTATGTAAATTAACTAACGTAAATTAACTAACCCGCGGTATTGCTAAAAAGCGATACCGCGGGTTTATAAATATGGCCCAGAGTTTGTGAGTATGCTTCCAACCTTTCCTGGCACATATTCAGGCTTATGTAATAAGAGTTGCAAACGTTTTCCTGTACTGTTGTTCAATCAACGTTTTCTACCTGGAGAAGATCAGCTGTAAATTAACAGCACTGACACATTTCTGCAACGGTTATTCTGCGTGGCAGAGGAAGGTTAAAGTGCAACATTTTTTTTCTAATTGATTCACTATTACCACTAGATGGCGATACACTGCACAATTTGACACTTGGGGCCCAATTTATAAAAGTTTGTTACCGAAAAATAACGATCGGTATTGTACGATAGATCGTAATCCTACGATATCGCTATTGTAAATCTACGATGCCGGTATTGTAGAATAACGATCGCTATCATAAAATAACGGTCGCTATCGTAAAATACCGATCGTTATCATCGAATAATGGTCGATATCGTCGAATACTGATCGTTATCGATGATATCGACCGTTATTCTATGATAACGATCGTTATTTTACGATAGAGATTGTTATTCTACGATATCGGCATCGTAAATTTACGATCGTAAAATAGTGATCGATAGCATACAATACCGATCGTTATTTTTTCGATAACGATAACGAACTTTTATAAATAGGGCCCTTGGGATGACTGTGGGTTGTATCACTAAAGAAACTCCCCACATACTGTATGTTATTCACCTTCAGAATCTATCTGAGCAAACAAACATTGTTTAAAATGGTGCTTACTTTGCCTCAACCAATCAGATCTTATTTAACATTTGAAAGCAAACATCTGATTGGTTGGGGCAAAATTAGCAACATTTATAAAGGACAATTATACTCACCTTCCATCCGCTCCTCTTCTTTAGTCAGTATCTTCTACCCAGGGTGAGGGCCTGAACCGCTAGGTCCACACCCAGATGTAAGGACCTTGTGGTTCGGGTAATGATAAGAACTTTTATTGAATAACCCTGATAGTACAGAGCTGCAGGGGGAGGATAATGAAGTGACCCTGATCTTGACAGCGCTTTGTGCAATGTATTTCTCAATAGTGTCCCTATTTAGGTTTAGGCCGCACTAGGATGTTTTTCACGCACTTGTAAAAGCTTTTTGTTAAATGCTTATCGCATGAGAAATGCATGGCAGTGCAATCACCAAACTACTGCACAAAAGGATAATAATGCTTGTGAAAAACGTGTCTGGTATAGTGTGGCCTCAGCCTTAAATTGGAATGTTGGGGGTAAGGCTAGAGACATTTATACCACACACTGTGTTCATTATATAATGTGACATTATAATGTATTTACCATGTACATAGACAGTTATCTTTTCCACCATGTAAACTAGACCTAATAACATTCCTTGATTTTACTTTCACCAATCACAGACCTAACATAGAACAGTGACACTTACGGATGTTCCTGATACCCATGGAATGGGAATACGATTTGTCACCACCCAGTAGTTGTCAGATAAAGCAGCCACATCCGGATAAGCCCGTCCACTGCGGTTATAATAGTCTGCTGGAGGTAAGTCAGGTGTGGACTGTAGGTATCGTGATACAGCTGAGACCTGTTGTTATGGGGAAACAAAGTTTAGAACCAACTCATTGAACTAAATACCTCCTAGTTCTAAACATTGGTCCAATACATTAGTAACCTTCCCATATAACATCAATGGCTTCCTTTACCTGGTAGTCTGGCATAGCGAAAACATTGCTGAATCCCCCTCCACTGATATAATCCGTCACTTCTCTGGTCACCTGGAAAGGATTCTTAAAGGAAGTTCCTCCCACAGTAGTGACATACGGACTGAAAGGGAAAATGTCAGAACACAACAGCTGCCATTTTGATCAAGTTTTTCAATATTTGTTTATCAGACTGGGACAGACAGAACCACATACAGTAGAAATAGTGTCTGACACCATAACAAGCTGCATGTACAGCAGAGATATTTCACAGTAGGACACATGTAACTAGAGGTTTGACTTATTATCTTTCCATAAGGCTCAAAGTCACGGTCATGACTTAAAGATGTGTTGCATATTGCAATATCTACAGCTTATTGCTGCTAGTTCCTTAACTACAAAACATTGTACCAAAGCATTTCTTAGAAGGGCATCTTTCCACCTCGCAAACGTGATTCAGAACCATCAGATCTTAAACTTGCCAATTGTCTCCTTATTCCTATAGCTGTAAGTCCGACAGAATGATAAACATGGTTGACATTAAGGCTGAACTTACCTAGATGCTGGAAAGCTTGGTCGGAAAGTGTTTTTCCCCTTAATGACTTCTCTGCATCCTGCGCCATCATCCCCTGTCAAGTTACAGGAACATTGGAATGTAAGTAGCCAAATTAAACGAGACATACACTGGTCACTGGCTCCTCAACAGTGTAATCGATCAATACTTTCCAATCGAACTATAACATCTTCATAAGGTAGGTAGGAGCACACAGCAATGATCTTTAAATGACAGACAGATTCTTAATGCTTCTATCTGTCAAATTTTAAACACCAGTCTACACACAGCCCGAGAGTTCTCCCTATATAAAGTATATGTATACGGTAGGTAGTATTACAGTGACAGGGGTAAGGTTGGAGAACTCTCCATGTGAAGGGGATGTAGTGACAGATACAGTAGGTAGTATTTAAGTCCAGTTCATCTAACTGAATACAACAGATATACCATGACCTGGATGAATGAATATTACAGATATACCATGACCTGGATGGATGAATATTACAGATATACCATGACCCGGATAAATTAATATTACAGATATACCATGACCTGGATGGATGAATATTACAGATATACCATGACCTGAATGAATGAGAACCTTCACAGATATACCATGACCTGGATGAATGAGAACCATCACAGATATACCATGACCTGGATGAATGAGAAACCTTCACAGATATATCATGAGCTGGATGAATGAGAACCTTCACAGATATACCATGACCTGGATAAATTAATATTACAGATATACCATGACCTGGATGAATGAATATTACAGATATACCATGACCTGGATGAATGAGAACCTTCACAGATATACCATGACCTGGATGAATGAGAACCTTCACAGATATACCATGACCTGGATGAATGAGAACCTTCACAGATATACCATGAACTGGATGAATGAGAAGCTTCACAGATATACCATGACCTGGATGAATGAGAACCTTCACAATCATAAAAACCAAAGTACGATCTCAGGGAGCGCAGCATTATGGGTGCCAGCCCAATGCGCATAAATTAACAAGACATATAGCTCAATCTATGAATTACACCATAAATCCCTTTCAAAGCCCAGCGAAGTTAAGATGCCTGAAATAAAAAGGGATTATATTGTTTTATCATTTCAATTGTGCCTCAGATCTTCAATGAACCTGATTATTAATAAAAAGTTGTGTAAACATTGCCTTTGTCTTGGTTAATGAGGTTTGAAATAAGCTGTGTCTCGGATGTGATATTACTGTAGAACAAGACAAAGACAAAACAGCAATGTCTGTGGGGGTCTCCCTTTCAACCTTCCAGGAAGTCATTGGATAGATAGAGGGCTGGAAGTTTCAAGTAAAAAAAATACTGAAAATGGCTGGTATAATACAATATGTTCTGTTGGTCCGGGGATCCTTTCCGATTACCATTAGAGTCTGGAAGATGTATGAGACCACAGTTAACCTTTAATGTGAAATCCAGGTAGATAGGCAGATTGTCAAAATGGGCAACAAAGCAGGAGATGAGATTCAATATCATTAATGTTGAGGGGAGTTATATTTGTCCAGGAGAGCAAGCAGACACAAAGATGGATGTTCTGGGAGTATTGAGAGCTTCCTCTGAGGGAGGTCCGGGGGAAAACACGCAGTTATTGTCTTCTCTTCTCACACCCAACAAAGAAAGATAGGAGAGACCATGGAATCTACTTAAACAATAGCCCAATGGATTCAGCTTCTGGTCCAAGCCCTGGGTCATTTATGCGGTCTTGCGGTATCTCGCATCTGCCGACTGCTATAATGCGAACACATTCTCTGTGCTGTTAGAAAGCATCAAAAAGGTCCATACAAGGAGATAAACTTCTGCTTGTTCACTCTGGAGGACGTTTTGGAAAATATATCAAGAAGAAGAAAAGCTTCTTTTCTAGAGTCAAGAGATAAATACATTATGCTGTGCAGGCAGGGAGAAAAAATGGAAGAGGTTTACCAACCTTGGGGAAAATGATGGTCTGGAGGAATTTAATTCTTTTTTTAGATTTCTAAGTCCTGTTAGATATAAACCCTCTCAATGTAACACAATATTTGATATTTTTATATCTGTATAACAAAATGAAACCATGTCTATTGGATATTAATAAAATCTTCAAAACAGAATGTATTTGGGGGATGTAAAAATATATTTCCTCTCTTAAGAGGGGACCCTGAATGAGAACCTTCACAGATATACCATGACCTGGATGAATGAGAACCTTCACAGATATACCATGACCTGGATGAATGAGAACCTTCACAGATATACCATGACCTGGATGAATGAGAACCTTCACAT
This sequence comes from Hymenochirus boettgeri, assembly GCA_019447015.1. NCBI lineage: Eukaryota > Metazoa > Chordata > Amphibia > Anura > Pipidae > Hymenochirus > Hymenochirus boettgeri. The sequence continues at coordinate 335,614,396 of CM033470.1, forward strand.
ATATACCATGGGCCTGGATGAATGAGAACCTTCACAGATATACCATGACCTGGATGAATGAGAACCATCACAGATATACCATGACCTGGATGAATGAGAACCTTCACAGATATACCATGGGCCTGGATGAATGAGAACCTTCACAGATATACCATGGGCCTGGATGAATGAGAACCTTCACAGATATACCGTGGCCTGGATGAATGAGAACCTTCACAGATATACCGTGACCTGGATGAATGAGAACCTTCACAGATATACCATGACCTGGATGAATGAGAACCTTCACAGATATACCATGACCTGGATGAATGAGAACCATCACAGATATACCATGTCCTGGATGAATGAGAACCATCACAGATATACCATGACCTGGATGAATGAGAACCTTCACAATCATAAAAACCAAAGTACGATCTCAGGGAGCGCAGCATTATGGGTGCCAGCCCAATGCGCATAAATTAACAAGACATATAGCTCAATCTATGAATTACACCATAAATCCCTTTCAAAGGCCAGCGAGTTAAGATGCCTGAAATAAAAAGGGATTATATTGTTTTATCATTTCAATTGTGCCTCAGATCTTCAATGAACCTGATTATTAATAAAAATTTGTGTAAACGTTGCCTTTGTCTTGGTTAATGAGGTTTGAAATAAGCTGTGTCTCGGATGTGATATTACTGTAGATTGATATTACTTTACACAGGGGAACTACACTCACTGGCCACTAGATTAGACACACCTGTCCAATAGCTTGTTAACACAAATATCTAATCAGCCAATCACATGGCAGCAACTCAGTTTCTAGACATTTCAAGAAAAGTTATTCAAGAAACGCCATTAGAATGGGGTATTATGGGAAATATGAACATGACAGGGTGGTTGGTGCCAGATTCTTCTGGGTATTTTCACACACAACCATCTCTAGTTTTAACAGAGAATGGTCTGAAATAGAGAATATATCTAGTGAGCGGCAGTTGTGTGGATGGAAATACCTTGTTATTGTCAGAGGTTGGAGGATAACAATCAAACTGGTTTGAGAAGATCAAAAATGAACAAGTTAAATAACCACTTGAACAACCAAGGTATGTAGACTACCATCTCTGAACATATAGCACGTGGAACCTTGCAGCAGGTGGTTATGGCAGTAGTAGACCAGACCAGGTGCCACTCCTGTCTGCTAAGAACCAATTGAATATTGTTGCTGACCACGTCCGTCTTTTTATGGCCATAGTGCAACCGATGGCTACTTCCAGCAGAATAATGCACCATGTCATAAAGTTTGAAAATGTCTATAGAATTAAACTCATCAACTAAACTCTCAATGATGCAAATACTGAACCCCAAGAACATACACAGAAGCCCAAATAAGCCCACAGACAAAGCCGTCTTTATTGATATATCTGGTACACAGGGCACACAAAGCACAATAAATATTTTTAAAGGGGAACAGGCTGTGGCCATGTCTCTAGATGTTTCAATAAGGTCTGTCCCTCTGTTTGGGACTAAACTTCAAAAGAACTGAAATAGGAATCTTTCTGTATTCTAGATTCTAATCTAGATTGGCTAAGGACACTTGAGACAGCAGAACCAGACACACAAGCTCATATAGACCCAAAGGATTTTATTGGAACTAAACCAAACGTAGACATTCCCTGCTGTCAAAACCATTTACATCCACCAAACATGCAGAGGAAAGAACCCAGAGAGCAGAACATGACACATACATTTACATTCACCCCCGATCTGTCACGCATTGTAGGATATAGTCCATGTGGTTATGAGCAGAAATGAATCTACTGTTTGCACCAAACACAGTTAAAACCACAACCCATGTTACTAATAGGGGAGAGCATGCTAAATGACAAACGAAAAAGCGGATTGCAGCGCAAAGAACATACAGGGAGATTCAATAAAAGTTCTTATCCTTACAAATGGTGCTAATTTTGCCCCAACCAATCAGATGTTAGTTTTCAAATGTTAAATAGGATCTGATTGGTTAGAACAAAATTAGCACTATTTTAAACGATAAGAACTTTTATTGTATTTCCCTGATAGTGTAGCACGTTAAAGTGCTGTAGTGTAGCCTAGCTCTTAGAAAGGCAAGTGATGTATCTTTTTGTGTCGGCTTAAAGTTTTTATTCAAAACCATGAATGGTTTAGATTTCCCTGCAAAGTCCATTTTAACCTTTACTTATCTCCAAACCAGGGATCTCTGTACTAAAATGGACCCTGAACTGATAAGGATAAGGATCTCCTCTTTAACCTACATTTTCTGAACATCTCTCAGTGCAGTCTAATGTGACGCCCCTATATTCATTCAAGTTAGGAAATGTTTCTGTTTAAACTGTCTCTTCCCGCAGATGTAATAAGTCATTGGATAGATAGAGGGCTGGATAAGTTTCTAAATGTAAAAAATACTGAAAATGGCTGGTATTAATACATATTGTTCTTGTTGGTCCGGGGATCCTTTCCGATTACCATTTAGAGTCTGGAAGATGTATTGAGACCACAGTTACCCTTTAATGTGCAATCCAGGTAGATCTAGGCAGATTGTCAAAATGGGCAACAAAGCAGGAGATGAGATTCAATATCATTAATGTTGAGGGGAGTTTATATTTGTCCAGGAGAGCAAGACACCAAAGATGGATGTTCTGGGAGTATTGAGAGCTTCCTCTGAGAGGAGGTCCGGGGGAAAACACGCAGTTATTGTCTTCTCTTCTCACACCCAACAAAGAAAGATAGGAGAGACCATGGAATCTACTTAAACAATAGCCCAATGGATTCAGCTTCTTGGTCCAAGCCATGGGTCATTTATGACGGTCCTTGCGGTATCTCGCATCTTGCCGACTGCTATAATGCGAACACATTCTCTGTGCTGTTAGAAAGCATCAAAAAGGTCCATACAAGGAGATAAACTTCTGCTTGTTCACTCTGGAGGACGTTTTGGAAAATATATCAAGAAGAAGAAAAGCTTCTTTTCTAGAGTCAAGAGATAAATACATTATGCCTGTGCAGGCAGGGAGAAAACATGGAAGAGGTTTACCAACCCTTCTGGGGAAAATGATGGTCTGGAGGAATTTAATTCTTTTTTTTAGATTTCTAAGTTCCTGTTAGATATAAACCCTCTCAATGTTAACACAATATTTGATATTTTTATATCTGTATAACAAAATGAAACCATGTCTATTGGATATTATATAAAATCTTCAAAACAGAATGTATTTGGGGGATGTAAAAATATATTTTCCTCTATTAAGAGGGAACAAGACAAAACAGCAATGTCTGTGGGGGTCTCCCTTTCAACCTTCCAGCATTTAAAAACTTTGGTTTGGGGGCCACATTTGCATTTGTTTCCATTTAACCATCCCAAACAACACTGCACTCTGCACTAGGACTTCCTGTATACCCAGTGGGTAATGTATTTAACTGTAAACGGGCAATTTATAAAAGTATAATTATGGGACCTAACCCTTACACGTTATGAAATGCTGAACATTGATCGTAATTGTTGTAATTTATTCTTTTTTTTGTACTTTGTCTCCTCACAGTTTTCCAGATAACGACACAAAATTTGCATCACATATATTCACATCAAAGTGTGCTATCTTCTAGCTAAGGAATCCAACAGATGGTAGCGAACAGAGAGAACTTGCCCACGATCGTGCTCCTTTGCCGTCCCTAGCACTGTATGCGCATGTGTCGGGACCCATCAGAGGAACAGCGGAGATGGGTGAGTTTTCTGACTAAAAACAGTCAAGTATACATTTTTAGTGGAGATATTATAAAGGAGAATTATTCTCATGCAGAAATCTACTGCTCCACCCACAATCATTGTCACTGACCATTCCTTCATCTTTGACATTGGGGAACATGAAAGGGGAGGAGCTTAAAAACTGTCATTTACTGCCAGAAAGCATTATTACAGCTATCTACTTGTGCCCATCACACACCTCCACTACTGTTTTTCCCACATTCCCCCCCTGATTTCTCAGTTTGTTTTGTAACATCCAAGCTGATGAAGGGGGCTTAAGACTCCCTAAAGCTCGCTTAATTTTTTATCTAGTTAGCCAATAAAAGGTATCACAGCTCTACTTTTCCCAGCCAGAAAGCAGTAATTCTCCTTTACGGCCAGGACCCCAGTAGGACGATTCGGATCAGGTTTTGCAATCCGATCAAGCTAGTGATTTCCCAGACCAATTGAACCCTATGGAAGTGGCCCCACTACATGCGTTGTGCTCTGAGATGTTTTCGGAGCTCATGCGGCGTGTATCACATGCACTCCGATAGGGTTCAATACCGGAAGCACACACAAACATGCACGATTGCACAGGATTGAGATTGTGCATTCTTTCATGCATCCTAGCCACCATCTTGATTAAATTCACCTGTGTCTCAGACGTAATCATTCCTAATTACTACTTCCTTGATTAGTTACACCTGATTGGAACACTTAGAACTATTTCCAAACAACAGTTGTAAAATTCCAAAAATCTAATCACAATAAAAATAATCCATGTAATTACTGAGAGCAAAGACTCACTCAAGCTCTTCCATCGAGATTTCATCTAGTTCCATAGAAATGAGGTCCAGAGACAAGGGAGCAACGTTTTTCTTTCAGAACCCAGTCTAGATAATTAATGTTAGAAATCAAGGGGAAGGTTGGTTTCTTCTCCCGATCGGAGGGGGGAAGTATCTATAGAGAGAGATCTCCGTCTATGTACCATTGGCTGTTAATCAGGCACTTCTGTTAAAGGTTTTCTCCACTTTTTGGGGAATTCAGTTTTATTGAAGAACAGGGTGTAAAGGAGCTGTGTCTTACCTCCCGTTCACCAATGAAACAATCAGGAGCCAGGAGAGAAGGTAAAGAACCTACCCGCTCGCTCCCCCTGCCCCGTAGTCTGACGGGTCCTGATGGACTCTGTCTTCTATGTGCATTAATTGCGCATGTGGGACCTGTCAGACTACGGGCCGGTGAGCGAGCATTTAATTGAAGAACGGGAGGCATGACACAGCTCCTTTACCTCCTGTTCTTCAATTAAACTGAATCCCAAAAATCTGTTTATGTGAGTGGAGTTACCCTTTAATGGTAAACATATTGTTCATAGACAGGATTTAAAATTAGCGAGTGTCGCTTTCTAAGGAAACGTGGATTTGATTGTTTCGATCAAGCCCAACAGATATGTATAGCAGCTCGCAAACCAAAATAAATGGAGAAACGACCAGCGCGCTCGCATAAAGAACATGGGAATTCGCAAGAGAAAGACATATGGCAGCCAATACATTTAGATCCAAGCCAAGATATTTATCCATCCTATAATTTACAATAGCCTGTATACATATATATATATATATAATCATGGCTATCCATGTAAGCAGTATAAATCTACAGCATTTCTTTAAATACAAACACGGGTTTTACATCTGTCCGTTCCATCACCATATGTAGTAGATGCCTCTCCTTCCATCTGATTATTAGAACCATTTTAATAATAGGAAATTAATTAGCATGATTGGTAAAAAAAGTAAAAAGTTCCATGTGTTGCTGTTATAGGATGTTATTATTATTGTGGATTTATATAGCGCCAACATCTTCCGTATTGCTTTACAATTACATGGATACATTCACATCAGGCCCTGCCCCGAAGAGCTTACAATCTAAGCACATTTATTTGACACATACAACCTATCAGTATGTCTTTATGATTGTGGGGGAAACCGGAGTGTACGGATGAAACCCTCTCTCTTCGTCAAGAAACCTCAATAAACAAGTTTATATCTAACCTCTCATCCTATCTCTCTGAGCACAGCACAGGACTGTTGACACTGCACCAGGTATCACTATGGCACTTCTACCCTTTCCTATGTATCTGTAGATTGCAAGCTCTACAGGGCAGGGACCTCTTTCTTCATGTTTCAAGCACTTGTATATTTCATGATGGACATACTTATTAATATATTTATTTATTTCCATCTTGTACGACTTTATGTATTCTATATTGTACAGCGCTGCGTCCCCGAGTGGCGCTATATAAACATATACATACATACATTATTGCTACCATGTCTGCCTTTATCTTGGTCATTTATATAAGGTGGGAGGTCCCAGCCATCATTAATGTCAAAATAGCCCTCAAGTCCCTGACTTTGTTGCTGCACTTTTGTTTTCATTTTTGCTTGCAAGCGTGGATTGCGTTGTGTGTGGGATGTCCTTCCCTTCATGCATGGGTGTTGTGGATCCCACGCTTGGAGCAAGACTGTGCCTTATGGGTGCGAAGGCTGTGCCCTGATTATCTTCCCGGTGTATCTTATGGCCTTGAATTCCTTTGGATGTGCAAGTAGAATCTTTATATTCCCTTTGGTCTTCCCCTCTGAGCTGGTAATTCTATATCCCTCCCCTCCTTCTGTCTTTCAGTGTGGGGTCTGTGATCCCCAACTTGACTTTCTGTGTTGGTTATTGTCTGAGACTCTCAGGGCAGCACCTTTGTATTATGTGTGTGGCTTCCCGGGTTATTGGTGGGTGGGAAGGGCACCTATACCACAGGTAAGTACCTCCTTCTCCTAACACCCCTTTATTACAGACCATACGGATATCATAATGTCCAGCAGAGCAGGGCACACTTTCTTTACATCCCCTATGTCGGTCCAATAATCCCCCCACCTGCTCTGGGTTCCTCCCATATCATCCAATATCTTTCCCTTTAATCTTGGCTCCATGAAGTAACAATTTCCTGTCCGAATTCGTTGCTCCCACAATCCCTTTCACTCTGCAGAGAATAACGACGATATTCAGGGAAAGACGTGTCATGGCTGAAATCTACATATAATTTGTATGTTGGCATGTTAACACACCTCGTGGTTTAGGTCCTTACTCTGGGTACTTTTAAAGGGGGGTGTCAAAGGACACTATTGTTGTCCTTTAACACTCACGTCCCCCCTTAAAACAAAAATAAAATGTCTACTTGTCAGTTACCTGTCAGGGAAATCTATATATCAATCACATATAATAACAATATCATTTACACATCAGTAGCTTTTATTAAAAAAAAAATGTACTCGCAGTTCATTTACAACAACGTTTAATTCCGATCACAGTTGAGTTTTTTTACAGGCCTGTGAGTCTGACCAGTTCCACACATGTAAAGAGCCATCGCTGGCTGCAGATAACACAGTTCGCTCTTTCCACGGGTGCCAGGTGTGCGCTGTGACCACAGGCTCTCTTCTATTCCCGCACGCTCCCATGACAGAATGGCCTCTGTGAGTGAAAAGAGGCTCTCTGCTTTGCATAGACAAATCCCAACATTTAGTGTCAAAAATATCCACTGAGCCCCCGTAGCCTGGAGAGAAGAATGCAGGAATGTTAATAAATCTAATGACATCCAGAGACTCCTTAAAAGTCATGTTCACCCCTCAAATGAAAAATGATCTATAGCTGGCACACATAGGGCTAATCTGTTATGGAGCAAAATGATGCTTTCTCCCTTCCCTCTCAAAGGTTTCCAAACTTTATTACAAGCTTGCACTTTGGCTGTGATGTCATCTGTTACATCCATGACCAGGAAGCAAAAAAGAGAAAGCAAAACATCTGGAAGCTTTCTTAAGCTTGGTACACACCGTCCAATAATTTGGCCTGACCAACTGACATTTCAGTGTATCAATCGATTGGGCTCAAATATTCGATGGTTCCTTTGTTCGACCGACGACTGTTCCTCCGAATCGGACACGTTGAAAACCAAGGCCGATCGTGTAGTCCTCTATGGACCGACAGCCCTTCCTCCTGGCTAACCAGTTGGAAGTGCCGAACAGTCGGCCAGGAGGAAGGATCTTACCATGTGTACCCAGCTTAACTATAGCAATTTAGGGGGGGTGAACATGCCCTTTAATGTTAAAGGCACAATAACTGTATAACTCAATGGAAAGACAGTAGAATTAACCTTATGGCTAATTGGCTACTCTCAGAAATTTTATTTTTACGGATTAAATTCTAAAACCAGCACAATACGGTAATCGGTTTCTGTGTCTGCCAGTTTGCGGATACTCTCTATGGCAGATACAGCTGAGGCAGCCATTTTAGTTTCAGGGGACCCAATAATACAAGGACTACTGATTATAATTTCCACCATCTACTCCATTTCATCTGCCAAGGACAATTACTGTATAAGGGAAATCACTGCTAAAGGGGAACTAAAGATAAAATATTAAATCAGTCTGAATGGATTTTATCATTCCTACCTCACATCAGCATTGTGAAGGAACCATTTTGTCTTTCTCATTAAGATTAGACCTTCCCATTAACCTGGAAGGTCTAATACACACAGGACATTTCCAATGGAATCCTGGCAACTGATCGTCAGGTAACCAGACGATAACCAACCCTGATCATTTATGCAAATAGTTGAAATGGTTTAGCAGGACCAATTGTTCAAAACAACTGATTATTTCCTAGAACATTCAGTCGGCTGCTGATTTCACTACTGATCCCTAGTGACCCGACGTCAGGCTAAAATACTGTATCCTCCTGAGTGTACCAGACCCTTTACCTTCCTGTGGGTCACAGACAAATCTGTATCCCCAACATAGCAGAGCTGTCAGAAACTACAGAGTGACCTCTTAGAAAAAAGCCAATGTAATACCAATATTCAATAAAGGTAGTCGTTCACAGCCTGGTAACTATAGACCTGTAAGCCTAACATCAGTGGTAGGGAAGGTGGTGAAAACTTTGTTACGGGAGCATATCCTTGACTTTGTCTCCAGAGATCATCTTATTAGTAGTAGTCAGCATGGATTTATGAGAAATAGATCATGCCAGACAAATTTAATTGGTTTTTATGAAGAAGTGAGTATGAAGAAGTGAGTAAGAAGATGGACTCAGGCACAGCAGTGGATGTGGTTTATTTGGATTTTGCGAAAGCTTTTGATGCTGTGTCCCATAGGCGACTAATGTATGCACTGAGGACTGTTGGCCTTGAAGAAAACATTTGTACATGGAAACAACATTGGTTGTTGAATCGCAAACAGGCAGTAGTGGTCAATGGGGCTACATCCATGTGGGCTAAAGTTCTAAGCGGAGTGCCTCAGGGTTCTGTACTGGGGCCGCTTCTGTTTAATCTGTTTATAAATTACTTAAGCTAGGTACACACTATACAATTATTCCTCCTGACCGACCATTCGAGGCTTTTGACCGGTCGGCCAGGAGGAAGGACTGTCGGTCGCGGCAAAAGTAGCCACGTCTGACAGTTGGGCGCAACCGACTGTGTGGTCCATAGAGGGCCGCACTATCAGTTGTGATTTTCCGACCTGTCCATTCGTTCTTTCGTCCGATTTGGTCACAGCCGCAAAAAGCCGCCATACAATAATTCAGCCCGAAACACTGAAATGTCGGACGGGCCGAATGATTGTATCGTGTGTACCTAGCTTTGGAAGGGGGCATTGGGAGCAAGGTCTATGCTGAAGACACTAAACTACAAAGAAAATAGTCCTAATATCAAATCTACAAAGACTATCCACAAATTTGTATATCAAAATTCAAGCAGCAGAGAGGATATAAAGATTTTCGCTCCTTAGCTTTTTCAATGGCGCTAGTGAAAAATCTGAGGAGCAAACCCATTTGGGGTGCTAGCCCCCCCCTCGTCTTTACTATGAGTTCGCACAACTTGATACACAGCCCCGTTGCTCCATAATTATGTTCTATCCGTGCACAGATTTCTTATGACTTACGACTGTATATCAGGGCTGACTTTTACACTATGATTACACACTTTTGTGGGACTGTAACAACTAAGAGGGGGGTGTCTGATTATTGATGCACTATATGGTTTTGTACTTTATATGAGATTTTAATTATTTTGGAATAAAGTTGTAATTTTTTAGCCTTTATATCCTCTCTGCTGCTTGAATTTTGATGACACTAAACTATGCAGAGCTTTGGAAACTTCCAATGATGTGCAAGTGCTGCAAGCAGACCTAGATAGATTATCAAAATGGGCAGCAGAATAGCAGATGAGATTCAATGTTGATAAATGTAAGGTGATGCATTTGGGATTTAATAATCTCTGTGCCATCTACACCATAAATAACTCTGTGTTAAGTTCATCTGTAATGGAAAAAGATTTGGGGGTTCTGGTAGATAACAGACTAAGCTGTAGCAAACAATGCCAGGTAGCAACGGCCAGAGCTAGCAAGATATTGTCTTGTATTAAGAGGGGAATAGATTCAAGAGAGAAAAATATTATTCTCCCTCTTTACAAGGCACTGGTAAGGCCTCATTTGGAATATGCGGTGCAGTTTTGGAATCCCATATACAAAAGGGACATCATATAAAAAAATAAAGGGAATGGAGAGGCTTGACTATGCAGGCAGATTAGACAAGTTAGGGCTGTTTACATTGGAGAAGCGACGTTTGCATGGGGATATGATAACTTTATACAAATATATTAATGGGCCATACAATAAACTCTCTGGTGCATTGTTCACTAATCGGTCATATCAGAGGACTCGTGGACATCCTTTAAGGTTGGAAGAAAAGATGTTTCATCTGCAGGTTAGGAAAGGTTTCTTTACAGTGAGAACGGTGAATCTGTTTTACGGTCTTCCAGCAGATGTGGTAATGGCAAGTTCACTGAATAGCTTTAAAGATATACTGTAGCTCTGGTTGGTGCAGGGATACTATATAATATTAAGAATTACTGGTATTAATACATATACTGTAGTTCTGGTTGGTACAGGGATACTATATAATATTGAAAATTACTGGTATTAATAAATTTACTGCAGTTCTGGTTGATCCAGGGATACTTTCCGATTGCCATTTGGAGTCAGGAAGGATTTTTTTCCCCTATGTTTTTTGTTTTCCCTTCCTCTGGATCATCTGTTAGGTAGGGTGAAAAGGTTGGACTTGATGGACGTATGTCTTTATTCATCCTCAATTACTATGTTACTATGATTACCTGCTGTTATGCTGATTTAATGTTACAAAATAAGGACAAACTATTCACCTGATATTGAAATACAATCGACCAATGAAGGGGCCCAGCAGACATTCAGAAACTGATCGGAAAGAGATGGTCCAGGAATATGCCACATGCCACGTTTTAATGGAGCAGTAAAATCTCGAGTGTCTGTAAGAATCATGTGCCCATTGGAAGAGACGCAGGCAACCATGGAACAAGCCTCTTCCTTCCAGGGCTGAACAGCCGCACACCAGGTGGCATCAGAAAGGGCTTCACCACCCACAATGCCCTCAGCAGCTGACCTGGGCTGTCGGACATCCACAATATATTGTCTGCCATTTTTACAGCACAAGAAAACAGTGCGAGAGTCTAGAAAGGACAGGACACTGACGGGATCTCTTACATACAGACCTAGAGGAAGCACAATAATAAATATCACAATATTCGTCTCTTCGTCAAGAAACCTCAATAAACAAGTTTATATCTAACCTCTCATCCCCTATCAGTTCTCTGATCACAGCACAGGACGGTTGACACTGCCCAGGTACACTATGGCACTTCACCCGTTCCTATTTACTGTAGGATTGCAAGCTCACAGGCAGGGACCGTCTTTCTTAATGTTTCAAAAATCAAACTTGTATCTTCAATGATGGACATACTTATTATATTTTTATTTATTTCCATCGTGTACGACTTTATGTATTCCTAATCTTGTCCGCGCTGCGTCCCCGCAGTGGCGCTATATACACCTATACACCATACATTATTGCTACATGTCTTCCTTTATCTTGGTCATTTATATAAGGGGTGGGAGGTCCCAGCCATCATTATGTCCAAAAATAGCCCTCAAGTCCCTGCTTTGTTGCTGCACTTGTGTGAGTGCATTTTTGGCTTGCAAGCGTGGATTGCGTTGTGTGTGGGGAGTCAGAGGCTTCCCGCTGCATGGGTTGAAATAAATGTTTATCAAAACAACCACCAAAACCTGTTCGGGTGGGTATGGGGTGGGTTGGGTTGGGGTGGGTGTGGTTATTGTTGAATGGTGACTGTTTGGCTGTTGGGGTTCTTGGGTCGGGTTCTTTTGTGGTGCAAGTACATGGTGATGTACGTATCACACACCTTGAGGTTGGGGGTTTATGGGGCGTCACGGAAAAAGGGTAATCTGTGCATTGTGCCACACTACTATCTAAACGCGGCCCGGTCTTGTGAGCGAATGGGTCTATGTTATGAAATGTAAACAACAAAATAGGGGTGGTGTGAAGTTGTGGTGGTTGGGTGGCAAATGGGTGATTGGAATGGGTGCAGTTGGGGATGTGGAGCGGGGGGGGGAAGGAACAAACAAACCAATACGATAAAGAGGGCGGCCCGGTTATGGGGTGTTGGGTGGCGGCCCCTCGGAGCGGGTAAGTCGATATCCCTCCCCGCCGCCCGGGGCGGGTCGAGGGGGGGGGGTCCGATTGCGTGATCCACGACAAGAAAGAGGTGGCGAGCGGGCGTGGGGGTGGGTGGAGGGGTGTGAGGGAAACTCAGGGGCTGAGACGCTCAGGGCAGCACCGTATGGAGTAGGGGGGGGCAGGGTCCACTACAACTGCAGTGAGTGGTGGGGGGGGGGAAAGGGGGGGGGGATGATGGGGGAACAAAAGGTGGGGGCAGGGCGCTAGTGTGTGTGTGGAGGGAGGGAAAAAAGCACGAAACAATAGGAAGAATACAAGTCCTTCCCGCGGGGGCTAAGCGGACCGGAATAGACAGTAGCATACCCGAAGGAAGTCGCTTGTGACGGATACATAATGTCCACAGAGCGGGGCACAAGGGCGGGAGAGGATTCGGAGAAGGGGGAGAGCGCTTCGTTTATCTGGGAAATCGGGCCCGGAACCTAAGGGAAAGATGTTAGTGCGGAATATCACATAATGGCGCTCCGGGGGGGGGCCCCAGAGGGGGGGAACAAATGGGTGCGCGTGGGGGTCCTCCCAGTGATCTCCGGTAGGTCTTTCCCAAATCTGGCCCAAAAGTAACACTCCTGTCCACGGCGGCTCCCACAACCCCACTCTGCAGAGAAAAACGACATATTCAGGGAACGGTCATGCCTGAAACTACATAAATTGAGTGTTTGGCAGTTTAACACAACCTCGTGGTTAGGTCCTTACTCTGGGTACTTTTAAAGGGGGGGTGTCAAGACACTATTGTGTCCTTAACACTCACGTCCCCCCTAAAACAAAAATAAAATGTCTACTGTCAGTTACCTGTCAGGGAAATCTATATATCAATCACATAAATCACAATAAATCAAAACTACACACAGTAGCTTTAAAAAAAAAAAATGTACTCGCATTCATTTACAACAACGTTTAATTCCGATCACAGAGAGTTTTTTTACAGGCCGTGAGTCTGACCAGTTCCACACATGTAAAGAGCCATCGCTGGCTGCAGATAACACAGTTCGCTCTTTCCACGGGTGCAGTTGCGCTGTGACCAGGTACAAGCTCCTTCTATTCCCGCACGCTGTACGCTCCATGACAGAATGGCCTCTGTGAGTGAAAAGAGGCTCTCTGCTTTGCATAGACAAATCCCAACATTTAGTGTCAAAATATCCACTGAGCCCCCGTAGCCTGGAGAGAAGAATGCAGGAATGTTAATAATCTAATGACATCCAGAGACTCCTTAAAAGTCATGTTCACCCCCTCAATGAAAATGATCTATAGCTGGCACACATAGGGCTAATCTGTTATGGAGCAAAATGATGCTTTCCTCCCTTCCCTCTCAAAGGTTTCCAAACTATTACAAGCTTGCACTTTGGCTGTGATGTCATCTGTTACATCCATGACCAGGAAGCAAAAAGAGAAAGCAAAACATCTGGAAGCTTTCTTAAGCTTGGTACACACCGTCCAATAATTTGGCCTGACCAACTGACATTTCAGTGTATCAATCGATTGGGCTCAAATATTCGATGGTTCCTTTGTTCGCCGACGACTGTTCCTCCGAATCGGACACGTTGAAAACCAAGGCCGTCGTGTAGTCCTCTATGGACCGACAGCCCTTCCTCCTGGCTAACCAGTTGGAAGTGCCGAACAGTCGGCCAGAGAAGGATCTTACCATGTGTACCCAGCTTAACTATAGCAATTTAGGGGGGGTGAACATGCCCTTTAATGTTAAAGGCACAATAACTGTATAACTCAATGGAAAGACAGTAAAATTAACCTTATGGCTAATTGGCTACTCTCAGAAATTTTATTTTTACGGATTAAATTCTAAAACCAGCACAATACGGTAATCGGTTTCTGTGTCTGCCAGTTTGCGGATACTCTCTATGGCAGATACAGCTAGGCAGCCATTTTATTTCAGGGGACCCAATAATACAAGGACTACTGATATAATTTTCCACCATCTACTCCATTTCATCTGCCAAGGACAATTACTGTATAAGGGAAATCACTGCTAAAGGGGAACTAAAGATAAAATATTAAATCAGTCTGAATGGATTTATCATTCCTACCTCACATCAGCATTGTGAAGGAACCATTTTGTCTTTCTCATTAAGATTAGACCTTCCCATTAACCTGGAAGGTCTAATACACACAGGACATTTCCAATGAATCCTGGCAACTGATCGTCAGGTAACCAGACGATAACCAACCCTGATCATTTATGCAAATAGTTGAAATGGTTTAGCAGGACCAATTGTTCAAACAACTGATTATTTCCTAGAACATTCGTCGGCTGCTGATTTCACTACTGATCCCTAGTGACCCGACGTCAGGCTAAAATACTGTATCCTCCTGAGTGTACCAGACCCTTTACCTTCCTGTGGGTCACAGACAAATCTGTATCCCCAACATAGCAAGCTTGTCAGAAACTACAGAGTGACCTCTTAAAAAACCCAATGTAAAACCAATATTCAATAAAGGTAGTCGTTCACAGCCTGGTAACTATAGACCTGTAAGCCTAACATCAGTGGTAGGGAAGGTGGTGAAACTTTGTTACGGGAGCATATCCTTGACTTTGTCTCCAGAGATCATCTTATTAGTAGTAGTCAGCATGGATTTATGAGAAATAGATCATGCCAGACAATTTAATTGGTTTTTATGAAGAAGTGAGTATGAAGAAGTGAGTAGAAGATGGACTCAGGCACAGCAGTGGATGTGGTTTATTTGGATTTTGCGAAAGCTTTTGATGCTGTGTCCCATAGGCGCCTAATGTATGCACTGAGGACTGTTGGCCTTGAAAAAACATTTGTACATGGAAACAACATTGGTTGTTGAATCGCAAACAGGCAGTAGTGGTCAATGGGGCTACATCCATGTGGGCTAAAGTTCTAAGCGGAGTGCCTCAGGGTTCTGTACTGGGGCCGCTTCTGTTTTAATCTGTTTACAATTACTTAAGCTAGGTACACACTATACAATTATTCCTCCTGACCCCGTTAGGGTTTGTGGGGGGGGGTGTGAGTGTGTGAAAAAAAAAGCCATGGAGGGTCGAGGCTTTTGAACCGGTCGGGTTGGGGGGGCAAAGGGGGGATAGAAGGGAGGGGTGTGGGGGTGGTGGGGAGTAGGGTTCTGGCCAGGAGAAGGCACGGTCGGGTCGCGGCAAAGGTAGCCAACGTCTGACAGTTGGGCGCAAACCGAAAAGAGGGGGGGGTTGGGGGGGGTGGGTCGTGTGTGGGGTGTTGGGGCCATGAGGGAGGATGGGGCGCGTGGTCAGGGGGGGCTGGGGGGGTAAGCAGTGGTGAAGTGGCCGACCTGGCCCTGGGTGGGGGGGGGGGGGGGGGGGGTTGGTGGTGGGGTGGGGTGGGGGGTGGGGGGGGGTGGACGGTTTGCTTGGAAGAGGTGGGGAGATGTACTGGGCTGTAGGGGGGGGTGGTCGCGGTCCGATTTGGTCAACAGGGCCCAAAATAGCCTGGCGCTCCGAAGGGGTGGAGGGGGCAGAATGTGCAGGGCCCGAAACGGCGTGATAGAGTGGCGGAGGGCGGGGGGGGGCGGGCGAAGGATTGGAGGCGGGTGTGTAAGGCTAGCTTGGAGGGATGGGGGGGGGCATGGACAAGGCTAAGGCGGCGACACAACGACAAAGAACATACTAAGAAATCACATCTACAAAGACTATGCCACAAATGGGGATAGGGGGCAAAGGCAAGGCAGCAGGAGTATAGAGAAAGATTGGCGGCGGGGGGGCGGGTGCCGGTAAGGCGGGGCAAGGGGCGCGGGAGGAAAAATCTGAGGGACGATCCCTGGAGCTCTCGGCGGGTTGGGGGGGTGTCGTAGCGTGGTGCCCCGGGGGGGCCCCGGTGGGCGGGCTTTTACGCGAAGGGGCGCAGCGAGACTGAGACACGGCGGGAGGCACCCCCGGGGCTAACCATAATTAGTGTGCGAGCGGCGCGTGGCACAGGCAGTTGGTCGTATGCTGTACTACTGGAATATGCGCTACGGGACACGGAGCGAGTAGCAGGAGGCAGCACTGGTGGACTTAACGGCGACGAAAGGGGGGGGGGGCGCGTGTGAGGATGTGAATGCAAGGTCTGTATAGGGGTGGGGGTTTGACGTAAAGTAGGGGGGCAGGAATGAGGAGTGTGAATATGGTCTGAATAAAGTTGGGGAAGGTGGTTTGGGGAGGCGCGTGAATATCCTCTCGTGCGCGGGAGGGGTGATGACCACGAGAACAATGCAGAGCTTTTGAACTTCCATGAGGTGGCAAGTGCTGCAAGCAGAACCTAGATAATTAGCAAAATGGGCAGCAGAATATAGAGATTCCAGGGGGGGGGTTTAAAAAGTGTAAGGAGGGGAGTGCAGGGGGAGTGTAATAATCTGCTGTGGCCATCCTACAACCCCGGAAATAGAGCTCTGTTATAGTGTCAGCGGGAATGAAAAAAGATTTGGGGGGTTCTGGTAGATAACACTAATCTGTAGCAAACAACGCCGTTACAACGGCCAGATCTACAAGATATTGTCTTGTAGAATAGGGGAAGGTGGGGGGGGGGTAGAATTGGTGCAAGGACTGTGAGAAAAAATAATTATGTCTCCCTCTTTACAGGAGGGCACTGGGGGTAAAGGGCCTCATTTGAATAGGTGCGGGCAGTTTTGGATGTGGGAAGCCGCATGATCTTGGGGCAGGAAAGGGACACATGAGAAAGAAGAATAAAGGAAATGTGAGGAGCCCGTTGACTATGCAGAGATTAGAGGCAAGTGATGGGGTGCGGTTTTTAAAGGGCGATTGGAGAAGGGCTGACGTTTGTCATGGGTAATATTATAGACGTTTATACAAATAGGTCGAGGGGGTAATTGGAACCAGACAATAAACTCGTCTGGGTGTGTCGTTGGTCAGGTTCTAATGCGGTGGGGGGTGGGAGGGGGTCACGTGATCAGAGGACTGCGTGGACATCGCTGTTAAGGTTGGTGAGGGGGGAAGAGGGTAGATCGAGATTGTTTTCATCTGCAGGTTAGGAAAGGTTTCTTTCCAGGTGAGAACGGGGTGAAAGTCTGTTGTTGAGTAGGGTAGAAGGGTAAGGGGGGTGGGGGGGGCGGGGGGGGAGGGGCCTGGGTCCGTGGTAGTATAGGGCCACAGATGTGGGTAATGGCATTTCACTGTAAGCTTTAAGATTATACTGTAGTAAACTCTGTTTTGGTGGCCAGGTGTATCAGGGCTATATATAATATTAAGAATAACTGGTAATTAATCCTATACCCTGGTAGTTCTGGTTGGTACCGGGGATGGGGGGGGGGGGGGGGGGGGTGGGGCAAGCGGAAAACTCTCATAAATGTGATAGAAATTTTACTGGTATTAATAAATTTTAACTTGCAGTTCTTGGTTAGCTCCCGGTGTGGATAATGTTCTTTCCGGGGCTATTGCCAATTTTGGAGTCGGAAAATGATTTTTTTCCCCTATTTTTTTTTTTTCCCTTCCTCTGATCATACTGTTAAGGTAGGGTGAAAGGTTGGACCTTGTGGAATACGTATGTCTTTATTCATCCTCAATTACTAAAATTTACTATGATTAACCTGTGTTAATGCCTGTTTAATGTTCCAAAATAAGGACAAACTATTCACCCTGAAAATATTGAAAACAATCGAGAGGTGGTGCAAGGAAGGGGTGGGAAAGGTGGGGATGGGGAAAAGAAAGTGGAAACACACAAAAAATCAATGGCTAGTCTCAAGGGGGTGAGGTAAGGGTGGGGAAACAGAAGAGAGCAAATATATCAAATAGGGATTTCATAAGGTTGTGAAATAAATACTAGAAGGAAAGAGGAAGGACCCAAACACCAAAAAACGTTGGACTGGGCTCAACAAAACAAAAGTGGGGCTCGGGTGGTGGGTGGTAGGGGGTTGGGGGGGGGAACACGACAGGTGTGCGGATGAAAAAAAAAGGGGCAAAGTGGTGGGGTGGGGGGCCAAGAGGAGGGGAGGTGTGTAGCTGTAAAGAAGGAAACAAAAGAAGAGATAAAATAAATTTAGTCTGGTGGTGGGCGTCTTGGCATTACATGGGGGGGCTCGGAAAACTGAGGTTCGAAAGCGCTGGTCCGCACAGGGGGGAAGTGGTAATCATCAAAAATGGTGTGTGTTGTGCCACGTGGGGGGGAGGTGCGGGCCGTAATCAACCTTGGAATGCACAAGGAAAAGTCGGTCGATGTGTCTGAGCTAAGCAGCGGCAACGGTGGGGGCAAAAAAAAAAAAACGGAAGATACGCAGAAGCAAGGCCAGTGGAACAGGCCGCTCTGTCCACGGAACCCGCCACCAGGGGCAGCAGAAAGGCGTCACCACGCCACAAAATCCGCACACGACCTGGGCCGGTGCGACAGCCACAAGGATGTCTCCTTTGTAAAGCACACAAGAACCGGCGAAGGCTCGAAAGGGACAGACCTGAACGGGATCGGTGACACCAATTAACATTAGCAGACCTAGAGGAAGCACAATAATAAATCACAATCATCACAACACATATTAAACATCATCTAAATGTAAGGCAGGCACACCAGGGGTGAAAGGGGCGGGATATGGACCAGTAATATTTATGGTGAAGCAAGAGACCAACAGCCCATCTTTGGTCTAAAGCAGAGATGTCAAGGTTACAGAATACAACCAAGGTATGTGGGGAGTTGTAGTTTCCAGAACATCTGGAGGGCCACAGGTTTGTCATCCCTGGTCTAAAGCCTTACCAACAAGGTGCCAATATCTACAAATCACCAGCAGTTTTTAATCCGACCTTCTATACAAATAAGGTTCAATCACAGCATATTGCTTTCTAGCGTGGGGTTTGTGTTTTACTTCCCAGCATTCCGGTTTCACACAGTGTGGTCACGGACTATTGTGTTCTTTGCACATGCTCAATTCTAAGCTACTGCAGGAATTTTTTTCCAGCAGGCCACTCCCACTAGTAGTCCCTAGCCAACCCATTTACAGTCCATGTGACTGAGGTTAGGAGGCGTGGCCAGACTGCACATGTACACAGTTATCTTATCCTGCTCTACAAGGGAGTACATTTATTTTAATGACATTTACCGGAGTGATCATTCACAGTTTATTGGTGTTCTTAGGTCGGAGTGCTTTCAGATTATTGGAGTATAAACATTGTGGTTTAGTTCTCCGTAAAACACAATACCTAGAGTACAAACTCGCTTGGAAGATTCGATCTCTGTAAGATGTATTTTGTTGGCCTGTGATCCGTGGAGAACACAAGGTGGTGCTAAGGATGTGGTCGCTATTTTAGACCAGGAATCTTCCCCATTTTCAGAAGGAATAGTACCGACGGGATAAATAACATCTAGAAGGAAATAAAAGTAATTCAAGAAAAAGCAAAACCAAATTCCCAATACATTCTTATAGGGCATCTCACCCTCAGCCCCCCCCCCCCCAAAAAGGGGGGAGGGGCAGGACCAGCTGACACTCAGTTTGGATGCTGGTCTGACCCCTTCTGCTGCATCCATAATCGGGAAAAGTAGCAGAGGAGAGCGATGGAACGAGGGCTGGTAGGTAATTTTTGATTCCAAATTTGCACACTTTAATCTAGCGAGGTCTAGGTATTTACCCATTACACCCAGTCTCAAAAGAAGGAGGGGGAAC
Source organism: Hymenochirus boettgeri (assembly GCA_019447015.1). Lineage (NCBI taxonomy): Eukaryota > Metazoa > Chordata > Amphibia > Anura > Pipidae > Hymenochirus > Hymenochirus boettgeri. Next base: position 335,634,383 of record CM033470.1, read on the forward strand.
TCCACTGGACATGCCCTTTAACCTTGTAACAACCCCCCCAACCAAAACAACAAACATTGTAAGGGGGGGTACGACAGGAACTAGAGAGGATGGAGCAAATTAGGAGTGAAACCTGCCACCTTATCCAGGCCAATTCTGTGCAAGAAGCCACAGGACCAGACCATGTTTCAAAGGTTGAACGTCCTAATCTACAAGGAGAAATCAGGGAGTTCATTTACTGCTCACCTCTGTCTTCTGGTCCGATCTTCCAAACACGCAAAGGACACGTTGCTGGTCCACTTGTTACTAAAAAGCTTAGGAAAATAAGAAGAAAATAAACCACAAAACGAACATACCGTATATACTCGAGTATAAACCGTCCCGAGTATAAAGCGAGGTACCTAGTTTTAGGAAAAAAAGTAGGAAACCCACTGACCCGAGTATAAACCGGGGGTATTATTTGCCACTAAAGATTTTGGAAACTACACACTCCCGCAATGCTTTAATTGCTGGGAGTTGTAGTTTTTCAAACATCTTAAAGTGGCAAAGAAGGCGGGGTGGGGGAAAAACTTGGCGGGTCTGTTTGCAAATAGGGGGAAATCCTCACTAAAAGTTGTGCATACAGTATTCCAAATACAGAAGGGTTTTAAGCTCCTCTTTGTAGAAGATTAAAATAATTGTTAAAAAAAGTGCCCACCAGTGAAACACTAGTAAAAGGGTTGGTGATCATCCGGAAGGATATATAAATAAATTGAAGACAAATACCAAAAATATGTGGTTCCCTTACCTTGTCCGGCGGCACGCTGTGAATCCGCAATCCTTCTCCACAGCCCTCTGCGCCATCCCGGATGATGTCCCACTACCGGCGCCTCCACTTTGCGGCTCCGGTAGTGACATCATCCGGATGCGCAGAGGCTGTGGAGAAGGATGCGGATAGTGCGGCCGCCGGACATTGACTCGAGTATAAACCGAGGTAAGATTTTCAGGCTTTTTTTAAAGCCTGAAAACCTCGGTTTATACTCTAGTATATACGGTAACCAAGTGTTTGTTATTTCCTAAAAATTCATCCAGTTATGGTGCCTGTCCCCTCCTCTGATACATAGTAATGTGGAAGCCATTAGACCAGCTTTGTCCAGGCTGAAGAACCAAACCAGAGTGTAACCAGCTGGCATTACTAATTAAAGAGATTCCCACAGTGGGTTAAACGACTGGCTAAGGTGCCACCAATTCCCTGTCCTTTTAAGATTTGACATCTTGGAATTAGGATGGGTACCCACCATCCAATTTTATCACCGTGTATCGGCTGGTCGGGCCGAAAATTTGTAATGTGTTTTTGCAGGCTGTCAGGATTGATCTCAGTCGCCTGTTAGTCTTGGATGGAAGAACGAATGATCAGGTATGTCAAACAATCACGGGAGATCATGCAATCCCCTATTGAGCACTCTATCAGTCGCAACCGTCACTGTACTGCTGTACAGGGGGCTTTGTACATTGGGGTTTTATCGTTTTACATACAGGAAATGGTTCAATAGAGAGAAAGCAATGAGCTAAACACATCTAACTCTAGTAGGGCCAGAAAACCGGCACTTAATTCCCGATAACTAATATTACATGAGTTAGTGAGACTTTAATATGGAGTTTGCAGTGGTTATTGCAATAGACACCCACAAACAATTCAACATGCTGATAGCAGCAACCCTAGTGGTTTTAAATTGCGGAGAGATGATGGCATTTAAATCCCACCGGAGTTTTACATAGGATTGCGATGTACCAGGTTCACATTACACCATGAAGCGATATAGGCTCCTGGTACCATGTCTAATATTAATACTGATCAGTACTGGTCCACACAGGCTGATACACTACTGATACATATCCACTACTAGATACAAACGTCTAATCTAATATCTCGACTAACTGACATTTTCTAACCTTTCAACGTTCCTGTCTGGCCCATTCATTTCGCAATCACACGTCGCCCCCCAAAAAATGAATCAGGTGGATCCTTCAGAATCACATTGAATGTCGTGGAAGCATTGCAAGGTGAGTTCTAATGCAGACTGGGGCAGCAATAGCAGAGATTGGCCACTTGGCTGGCCATTCCCCCGGGCCTGCCCCGAACACACCAACGCTCATAGCTCTGCTCACCACATGTTTGTTGAACGGGCCGCATGTGGCCCGCAGGTTGGGCATTACTGTTACGCACCTTTACAGTCGACTGACTGAACATGTTGGTAAATTACAGATCTGTCAGGGATCTGTCGGGATGAAATATCACCAGCTGCACTTTAATTCCAAACCGACAGACTACCGATTGTTATATCGATCAGTAGATCTGTCAGGGATCCTATCAGTAGGATTGTATGCACCAGGCCTTACAAACTACTTTTTAAAGGGCAATTCCACCCTTAAAATAAAATAATTGTATATAGCTAAATCACCCCAAACACTGTTGTTCAAAAGGTTTCTGAGCTGGTTACAAGCTTATACATGCTCAGAGGAAGCAGCTAGGGGAATAACAGTCACACATTGGTTGTGATGTCATCTGTTACATCCATGACTGACAGTTTCTAACCAGGAAGCAGAAAGAGGAGTAACAGAAGTCTGGGCATTATTTAAGGTTAATCCTACATCTCTCAGATTTCCAACTATTGCAATTTTGAATGACCTATATACATGTTTTCATTTAAGGGGTGGACTTGCCTTTAAATAGGTCTTCTGTAAAAAATAAATAACATTGTTTGTGTCACTGCAGTACATTATAGTATGTGAATTTAAAGGCAATGTGCTGACATCACTTGATATGTGGCAGACTGGGATAGCACCTTTAACTGTGGGAGATGAAAATGGTTACTGACATGTCCCCCTAGAGACAGAATCTAACCCCGGATTATACCCATGATGCCATGTGACAGAAAGAGAATAAGTCCCAGAAGGCTTTACGGAGGGTCAAAATGAGCTGGACCTAGCCTGCCAGGGATAAAGTTACCCCCCCCCATGCCCACACACACAGTGACAAACTGATGACAGACAAAAAGATGACAGGCTACGGCTACTTACTGTACGTACTTACTGTATGTAAAATACAATTTATCTACCTTTAAATAATAAAATACATGTGGCACGAAATGCAACAGATACAGTGGTTAAAGTTTTGTTAACATGTTAAAGGCAATGAGGAGAAGAGGGCCATGGATTTTACTGAGCAGTTGTGTATCTGGGTCTGTGACCCACTCTGATAAACAAAGAAACTGGCAGAATATAACAGATTATTTCCCCATTATAGAACCCACATTTCTGTTACTGACAGTCGGCCATCTCACCAATCGGAAGATGCTTCTTTGCGAGCGTTTCTTCCCATTGGCTGGATTGCAAAGAGAATCAGGAAAAAGAGAGAGACTTCCAGCTGATTGGTAAAGTTCCCAGATGTAAGCAGTTTAGGTTCTTAGCCTGGCTACTATTAATGGGTGGAAGAGCAGGAGCAAGCACACTTGCCCTTTAACTGTGTTTGCGATCACCCAATACCAGGGCACTGGGTACATCGCCACTATTGTAGGTTGCGGCCAAAAACTGTTACCTCTATATTTCGTCAAGACCAGTCATGTAGTCCATGGGACACCACACGATTGGCCGAACCTTACCGACATTTTCAAACTAACTTCTGTCCCATACTGTAATATCGGTCTGGTTGACATATCGCCCCGTGTGTACTTAAATAAAAGTAATACCGAAGATACCTGCTCTGAGGAATGTGTTTCAGGCTGTAGACCGGTTCATCAACAAATCCACCATGTTCAACCTTTAAATCCCTTTCTGGACACAAACCCTGATAGGAGAAACCATAAGGTTTGTTTATATGAAAAGGACAAGCAAGATCAGATATTAAATCGGTGAAAATGGATACGAGGAAGTGCAAAAGTGCATTATACTGACAGACAGCGTCACAATGGGAAATACAGCGAATAAAGTGCATTATACTGACAGACAGCGTCACAATGGGAAACTACAGCGAATAAAAAGTGCATTATACTGAAACACGACAGCGTCACAATGGAAAAATACAGCGAATAAAGTGCATTATAACTGACAGACAGCGTCACAATGGGAAATACAGCGAATAAGTGCATTATACTGACAGACACGTCACAATGGAATACAGCGAATAAAGTGCATTATACTGACAGACAGCGTCACAATGGGGAAATACAGCGAATAAAGTGCATATAACTGACAGACACGTCACAATGGTAAATACAGCGAATAAAGGTGCTTATACTGACAGACAGCGTCACATATGGGAAATACAGCGAATAAAGTGCAATTATACTGACAAGCGTCACAATGGGAAATACAGCGAATAAATGCATTATACTGACATAGCGTCACAATGGGAAATACAACGCGAATAAAGTGCATTAATACTGACAGCATCGTCACAATGGAAATACAACAATCAGCGAATAAAGTGCATTATACTGCAGCGTCACAATGAATAACAGTAATAAAGTCATTATACTGACTAGCGTCACAATGGGAAATACAGCGAATAAGGCATTCTAACTGACAGATAGCGTCACAATGAATACAAGCAATAAAGTGCATTATACTACAAGCGTCACAATGGGAAATACGTGAATAAAGTGCATTATACTGACAGATGCGTTACAATGGGAAATACAGCAATAAAGTGCATTCATACTGACAGATGCGTCACAATGGGAAATACAGCAAATAAAGTGCATTCCTACTGACAAGCGTCACAATGGAAATACAAGCAAATAAGTGCATTATCTGACCAGCGCACAATGGAAATACAGGAATAAAGTGCATTATACGACAGCTAGCGTTACAATGGGAATCGCGAATAAAGTGCCTTATACTGACACAGTCGTCACAATGGAAATACAGCGAATAAAGTCATTATACTGACAGACAGCGTCCAAATGGAAATACAGCAATAAAGTGCATTATACCGCAGCTAGCGTCACAATGGGAATACAGCAAATAAGTCGTTATACTGACAGATAGCGTCACAATGGGAAATACACAAAAGCTAATAAAGTGCATTATAACTGACAGCGTCACATGGGAAATACAGCGAATAAGTGCATTATACTGACAGATAGCGTCACAATGGGGAATACAGCACATAAAGTGCATTATACTGACAGATAGCGTCACAATGGGAAATACAGCAAATAAAGTGCTTATACTGACAGACTGCGTCACAATGGGAATAAACAGCGAAAAGTGCATTATATGACAGCTAGCGTCACAATGGGAAATACAAGCAAATAAGTGCATTATATCCGACGCTAGCGTCACAATGGGGAATACAGCAATAAATGCTATTCCTGACAGATATGCGTTACAATGGGAAATACAAAAAGCAATAAAGTGCATTATACTCGACAGAGCGTCACAATGGGAAATACAGCGAATAAAGTGCATTATACCGACAGCTAGCGTCACAATGGGAAATCAGCAAATAAAGTGCATTATCTGACAGATAGCGTCACATGGAACACAGCAAAATAAAGTGCATTAATACTGACAGCTAGCGTCACAATGGGAAATACGCAAATTAAAGTGCGTTATCACTGACATATCGTCACAATGGGAAATACAGCAAATAAAGTGCATTATACTGCGCAGATAGCGTCACAATGGGAAATACAAGCAAATAAGTGCATTCTACTGACAGATAGCGTCACAATGGGAATACGCAAATAAAGTGCATTATACTGAACCAGGACAGCGTCTCAATGGAATACAGCAGTAAAGTGCATTATACCGACAGCTAGCGTCACAATAGGAATACAGCGAATAAGTGCATTACTGACAACAGCGTCACAATGGAAATACAGCGAATAAAGTGCATTATACTGACAGACAGCGTCACAATGGGAATACAGCGAATAAAGTGCATTATACTGACAGACAGCGTCACAATGGGAAATCACAGCGAATAAGTGCATTATAACCGACAGCTCTCACAATGGGAAATACAGCAATAAGTGCGTTATCAACTGACAGAGAGCGTCACAATGGGAATACAGCAAATAAGTGCATTATATACTGACAGATAGCGTCACAATGGGAAATCCAGCAAATAAAGTGCATATACTGACAGACAGCGTCACAATGGGAAATACTCGAATAAAGTGCATTATATTGACAGCTAGCGTCACAATGGGAAATACATCAAATAAAGTGCATTATAACGACAGCTACGTCACAATGGAAATACAGCAAATAAAGTGCATTATACTGACAGACCGCGTTAACAATGGGAAATACAGCGAATAATAGTGCATTAATCCTGACAGACTAGCGTCACAATGGGAAATACAGCGAATAAGTGCAATTATACTGACAGCTAGCGTCCAATGGGAAATACAGCAAATAGTGCATTATACTGACAGATGCGTCACAATGAAATACAGCAATAAAGTGCTTATACTACAGCTAAGCGTCACAATGGAAATACAGCAAATAAAGTGCGTTATAACTGACCGATAGCGTCACAATGGGAATACAGACGAATAATGTCTTATACTGACAGTACACACACACACATGGGAAATACAGCGAATAAAGTGCATTATACTGACAGAGACAGCGTCACAATGGGAATACGCAGAATAAAGTGCATTATACTGACAGACAAGTCCAATGGGAAATACAGCGAATAAAGTGCATTATACTGACAGATAGCGTCACAATGGGAAATACAGCAAATAAAGTGCATTATACTGACAGACAGCGTCACAATGGGAAATACAGCGAATAAAGTGCATTATATTGACAGCTAACGTCACAATGGGAAATACAGCAAATAAAGTGCATTATACCGACAGCTAAGCGTCACAATGGGACAATCAAGCAAATAAGTGCATTATACTGACAGCTGCGTCACAATGGGAATACAGCAATAAAGTGCATTATACTGACAGATAGCGTCACAAGGAAATCAGAAATAAAGTGCATTATACTGACACAGCGTCACAATGGGAAATACAAATAAATTGCATTATACCGACAGCTAGCGTCACATGGAAATACAAGCGAAAAGTGCTTATACTGACAGCTAGTCGTCCACAAGGAAATACCCACGATAAGGTCAGATAACTGACAGACCAGCGTCACAATGGGCAATACAAGCGAATAAAGTGCATTATACTGACAGACAAGCGTCACAATGGAAATACAGCGATAAAGTGCATTATACTGACAGACATCGGCACAATGGAAATACACGCAATAAGTGCATTATACGACAGACAGCGCTACAATGGGAATACAGCGAATAAAGTGCATTTATACTGACAGACAGCGTCACATGTGGAAATCACATGCAATAAAGTGCATTATACTGACCAGATAGCGTCACAATGGGAAATACAGCGAATAAAGTGCATTATACTGACAGCTAGCGTCACAATGTGGGAATCCAGCAAAAAAATAAATTGCATTATACTGACAGCTGCGTCACAATGGGATACATCATAAAGGCGTTACACTGACAGCTAGCGTCACAATGGGAAATACACAGCAATACAGTGCGTTATACTGACAGCTAGCGTTCACAATGGGAAATACAGCGAATACTGGCATTTACTGACAGTAGCGTCACAATGGGAAAACGCGAATAAAGTGCATTATACGACAGCTACCGTCACCATGGGAAATACAGCAAAAAGTGCATTATACGACAGCTACGTCACAATGGAAAATACAGAAATAAAGTGTCGTTATACTACAGCTAAGCGTCACAATGGGAAATACAGCAAATAAAGTGCGTTTAACTGACAGTAGCGTCACAATGGGAAATACAGCAAATAAGTGCGTTAACTGACAGAGAGCGTCACAATTGGAATACAGCAAATAAAGTGCATTATACTGACATAGCGTCACAATGGGAAATACACGCAATAAGTGCTTATACTGACAGCACGTCCAATGGAAATACAGCGAATAACGTTCATTATATTGACAGCTAGCGTCACAAGGAAATACAGCAATCAAGTCTTATAACCGACAGCTAGCGTCACAATGGGAAATACAGCAATAAAGTGCATTATGACATGACAAAAGCGTTACAATGGGAAATACAGCGATATAGTGCATTATACCTGACAGCTAGCTTCACAATGGGAAATACAGCGAATAAAGTGCCTTAACTGACAGCTAGCGTCACAATGGGAATACAGCAATAAAGTGGCATTATACTGACAGATAGCGTCACAATGGAAATACAGCGAATAAAGTGCATTATACTGACCTAGCGTCACAATGAATACGCAAATAAAGTGCGTTTATACGACAATGCGTCACAATGGGAATACACAGCTTAATAATAGTGCATTATACTCGACAGCGTCCAATGGGAATCAGCGAATAAAGTGGCATTATACTGACAGACAGCGTCACAACTGGGAATAACAGCAATAAAGTGCATTATACTGACGACAATAGCGTCACAATGGGAAATACAGCGAATAAAAGTGCATTATACTGACAGATAGCGTCACATTGGGAAATACAGCAAATAAAGTGCATTATACGACAGACAGCGTCACACATGGGAATACAGCGATAAGTTGCATTATATTGACAGCTAGACGTCACAATGGAAATACAGCAATAAAAGTGCATTTACGACAGACTAGCTTCACAATGGAAATACAGCAAATAAAGTGCATTATACTGACAAGCAGCGTCACAATGGGAAAACAGCAAATAAAGTGCATTATACTGACAGATGCGTCACAATGGAAATACGCAATAAGTGCATTATACTGACAGACAGCGTCACATATGGGCAAATGACAGCGAATAAAGTCATTATAAAAAAGAACGCTAGCGTCACAATGGAAATACCAAAAGCGATACAGTTGTCATTTATACTGACAGCTACGTCACAATGGGAAAATCAGCGCATAAATTGCATTATACTGACCGACAGCGTCACAATGGGAATACAGCGATAAAGTGCATTATACTGACAGAAGCGTCACAATGGAAATACAGCGAATAAGTGCATTATACTGAACAGACAGCGTCACAATGGGAATAACAGCAGAATAAAGTGCATTATACTGACCGACGCGTCACAATGGGAAATACAGCGATAAAGTGCATTATACTGACAGCAGCTCGGCACAATGGGAATACAGCGATAAAGTGCATTAATCCTGACAGATGCGTCACAATGGGAAATAACAGCGCCTAAAGTGGCATTATACTGACAGCTAGCGTCACAATGGGAAATCACGAATGATATGCATTATAACTGACAGCTATCGTCACAATGGGAAATACAGCAAATAAGTGCGTTATACTGACAGCTAAGCTGTCACAATTGGAAATACCGCAAATAAGTTGCGTTATACTGACAGCTACGTCAAATGGGACTACAAACAGGAAAGCGACATAAATTGCATTATACTGACAGACAGCGTCACAATGGGAAATACAGCGAATAAAGTGCATTATACCCACAGACAGCGTCACAATGGGAAATACAGCGAATAAAGTGCATTATACTGACAGATAGCGTCACAATGGGAAATACAGCGAATAAAGTGCATTATACTGACAGCTAGCGTCACAATGGGAAATACAGCGAATATAAAGTGCATTATACTGACAGGATAGAGTCACAATGGGGAACTACAGCGAATAATATATAAAGGTGCATTATACGACAGCTAGCGTTCAAATGGGAAATACAGCGAAAGAAATATAAAGTGCAGTACTAGACAGCGTCACAATGGGAAAACAGACACGGATAAAGTGCTTATACTGAAGACTAGCGTCACATTGGGAAAATACAGCGAATAAAAAGTGCATTCTACTGATACAATCAGCGTCACAATGGGAAAATACAGCAGAATAAAGTGCATGTATAAATGGACAGCGTCACAATGGGAAATACAGGAATAAGGCATTATCTGACCAGATCGTTCCACCCACCTGGATCTACAGCTGAATAACCCAGTGTCATTTACTGACAGACAATAGCGTCCCACAATGGACCGCCGAAAATACAGCAATAAAGTGCATTTTTTAACTGACAGGGACATCGTCACAATGGGTAATACAGCTAAATAAAAGTGCAGTTTATACGACAGCAGCGTCAAATTGGGAAATACAGCGAAAATTAAAGTGCATTATCCCTGACAGCAGCGTCACAATGGAATACAAGCGAATAAATAAAGGCATTATACTGACAGACAGCGTCACAATGGGAAATACAGCGAATAAAGTGCATTATACTGACAGACAGCGTCACAATGGGTAAACTACAGCGAATGAATAAAGTGCATGTATAACTGACAGCTTAGCGTCACATGGGAAATCAGCGAAAAAGTGCATTATACTGACAGATAGCGTCACAATGGGAAAATACAAGCGATAAAGTGATATAATAATAAAGTGCTTATACTGACAGCGTCACAATGGGAAATACGCGAATAAAGTGCATTATACTGCAGATAGCGTCACAATGGGAAATACAGCAAATAAAGTGCATATACTGACAGAAGCGTCACAATGGAAATACAAGCAAATAAAAGTGCATATACTGACAGACAGCTGTCACAATAGTGAAATACAGCGAATAAAGTGCATTATAACGACCTAGCGTCACAATGGGAAATACAGCGAATAAAGTGCATTATCACTGACAGCTAGCGTCACAATGGAAATACAGACAAATAAGTGCATTATACTGACAGATAGCGTCAATGGGAAATACACGCGAATAAAGTGCATTATACTGCAGCTAGCTCACAATGGGAATCAGCGAATACAGGCGTTATACTGATCAGCTAGCGTCACAATGGGAAATACAGCAAATAAAGTGCTTAGATGACAGATAGCGTCACAATGGGAAATACAGCAATAAAGTGCATTATACTGACAGTAGCGTCACAAGGGGAATACAGCAATAAAAGTGCTATTATACTGACAGATAGCGTTCCAATGGGAAATACAGCAATAAAGTGCATTATACTGACAGATAGTCGTCACAATGGGAAAATACAGCAAATAAGTTCATTCTACTGAAAGGGATAGCGTCACAATGGGGAATACAGCAAATAAATGCATTATACTGACAGACTAGCGGCTACAATGGAAATACAGCAATAAAGTGCATTATACCGACAGCTAGCGTCACAATGGGAAATACGCGAATAAAGTGCATTATACTGACAGCAGCGTCACAATGGGAAATACAGCGAATAAAAGTGCATTATACTGACAGACAGCGCACATGGGAATACAGCGAATTATAAAGTGACATAGACTGAACATGGAAACTAGGCTGCGTCACAATGGGAAATACAGCGAAATAAAGTGCATTATACGACAGATAGCGTCACAATGGGAAATACAGCAATAAAGTGCTTATACTGACAGATAGCGTCACAAGTGGAAATACAGCAAATAAAGTGAGTTATACTGACAGAAGCGTCACAATGGAATACGCAATAAAGCATTAACGACCACAGCGTCCACACATAGGGAATACAGCGAAATAAAGTGATTATCTGACAGCTAGCGTCACAATGGAAATACAGCAGCAAATAAAGTGCATTATACGACAGCTAGCGTCACAATGGGAAATAAGCAAATAAAGTGCATTATACTGACAGACAAGCGTTACAATGGAAGGAAATACAGCGGAATAAGTGCATTATACTGACAGCTAGCGTCACAATGGGAAATACAGCGAATAAGTGCATTATACTGACAGCTAGCGTCACAATGGGAAATACAGCAAATAAAGTGCATTATACTGACAGATAGCGTCACAATGGAAATACAGCAAATAAAGTGCCATTATACTGACAGCTAGCGTCACAATGGGAAATACAGCAATAAAGTGAGTTATACTGACAGATAGCGTCACAATGGGAAAATACAGCAAATAAAGTGCATTATACTGACAGCGTCACAATGGAAAATACAGCGAATAAAGGGCATATACTGAAGACAGCGTCACAGGAAATACAGCGAATAAAGTGCATTATACTGACAGCTAGCGTCACAATGGGAAATATCAGCGAATAAAGTGCATTATACTGACAGATAGCGTACCAATGGGAAATACAGCAAATAAGTGCATTATACTGACAGACAGCGTCACAATGGGAAATACAGCAATAAAGTGCATATACTGTACAGCTAAGCGTCACAATGGGAAATACAGCAAATAAAGTGCATTATACCGACAGCTAGCGTCACAATTGGAATACAGCAAATAAAGTGCATTTTATCAGACAGCTAGCGTCACAATGGGAAAATACAGCAAATAAAGTTGCATTATACTGACAGAAGCGTCACAATGGAAATACAGCAATAAAGTGCTTATACTGACAGATAGCGTCACACATGGGAAATACAAGCAAATAAAGTGCGATTATACGACAGCAGCGTCACAATGGGAAAATACAGCGAAATAAAGTGCATTATATTGACAGCTAGCGTCACCAGTGGAAACAGCAATAAGTGCATTATACTGACAGCAGCGTCACAATGGGAAATACAGCGAATAAAGTGCATTATACTGCAGACAGCGTCACAATGGGAAATACAGCGAATAAAGTGCATTATACTACAGACTAGCGTCACAATGGGAAATACAGCGAATAAAGTGCATTATACTGACAGACAGCGTCACAATGGGAAATACAGCGAATAAAGTGCATTATACTGACAGACAGCGTCACAATGGGAAATACAGCGAATAAAGTGCATTATACTGACAGCTAGCGTCACAATGGGAAATCAGCAATAAAGTGCATTATACTGACAGCAGCGTCACAATGGGAAATACAGCGAATAAAGTGCATTAACTGACACTAGCGTCACAATGGGAAATACAGCAATAAAGTGCATTATACTGACAGCTAGCGTCACAATGGGAAATACAGCAATAAGTGCATTATATGACAGACTAGGTCACAATGGGAAATACAGCGAATAAAGTGCATTTACTGAACAGATAGCGTCACAATGGGAAATACAGCGAATAAAGTGCATTATACTGACAGCTAGCGTCACAATGGAGAATACAGCAAAAAGAATGCATTATACTGACAGATAGCGTCACAATGGAAATACACAATAAAGTGCTTATACTGACAGCTAGCGTCACAATGGGAAATACAGCAAATAAAGTGCATTCTAACTGACAGACTAGCGTCACAATGGGAAATACAGCAAATAAAGTGCATTATACTGACAGAGCGTCACAATGGGAATACAGCAATAAAGTGCATTATACTGACAGATAGCGTCACAATGGGAAATACAGCAAATAAAGTGCATTATACTGCAGCTAGCGTCACAATGGAAATACAGCGAATAAAGTGCATTATACTGACAGCTAGCGTCACAATGGGAAATACAGCAGAATAAAGTGCTTATAACCTGACGCTAGCGTCACAATGGGAAATACAGCAATAAGTGCATGTATACTGACAGACAGCGTACAATGGGAAATACAGCGAATATAGTGCATATACTGACAGTAGCGTCACAATGGGAAATACAGCGCAAATAATAAAGTGCATTATACTGACACTAGCGTCACAATGGGAAATACAGCAATAAAGTGCATTATACTGACAGTAGCGTCACAAGTGGAAATACACAAATAAGTGCATTATACTGACAGCTAGCGTCACAAGGGAAATACAGCAAAGCTAAAGTGCTTATACATGACAGCTAGCGTCACCAATGGGAAATACAGCAAATAAAGTGCATTATACTGACATGCGTTCACAATGGGAAATACAGCAAAATAAAGTGCATTATACTGACAGACTAGCGTCACAAATGGGAAATACAGAAATAAAGTGCATATCTGACAGACTAGCGTCACAATGGGAAATACAGCAATAAATGCATTATAATGACAGATAGCGTCACATGGGAATAACAATAAAGCAGATACTCGAAGGTCACAAATGGGAAATACAGCGAAATAAAGTGCATTAATTGACAGCTAAGCGTCACAATGGAAATACAGCAAATAAAGTGCATTATACCTGACACTAGCGTCACAATGGGAAATACAGCAATAAAGTGCATTATATGACAGCTAGCGTCACAATGGAAATACAGCATACTAAAGTGCATATACTGACAGAAGCGTCACAATGGAAATACAGCAAATAAAGTGCATTATACTGACAGCGCGTCACAATGGGAAATACAGCAAATAAAGTGCATTATACGACAGCTAGCGTCACAATGGAAATACAGCAATAAAGTGCATTATACTGACAGATAGCGTCACAATGGAAATACAGCAGAATAAAGTGCATAATGACAGACCTCACAATGAACAGCAATAGGCATTATATGACAGGACACGTCACAATGGAAATACAGCGAATAAAGTGCTTATACTGACAGACAGCGTCCAATGGGAAATACAGCGAAATAAAAGGCTAGTATAACTCGACAGCAGCGTCACAATGGGAAATACAGCATAAATTGCATTATATGACGACAGCGTCACAATGGGAATACAGCGAATAAAGTGACATTATACTGACAGATAGCTCGTCACATGGAAATACAGGATAAAGTGCATTATACTGACAGCAGCGTCACAATGGGAAACAGCAAATACAAGTGCATTATACTGACAGCTACGCGTCACAATGGGGGAAATACAGCAAATAAAGTGCTATTATACTGACAGCAGCCGCACAATGGGAAATACAGAACGATAAGTGCGTTATACTGACAGATAGCGTCACAATGGGAAATACAGCGAATAAAGTGCATTATACTGACAGACTAGCGTCACAATGGGAAATATCAGCGTAAGAAGATAGCATTATAACTGACAGCTAGCGTCACAATGGGAAATACAGCAAATAAAGTGCGTTATACTGACCAGCTAAGGTCACAAGGGAAAATACACGCAATAAAGTGCATTATACTGACAGATAGCGTCACAATGGGAAATACAGCGAATAAAGTGCATTATACTGACAGCTAGCGTCACAATGGGAAATACAGCAAATAAAGTGCGTTATACTGACAGCTAGCATCACAATGGGAAATACAGCAAATAAAGTGTATTATACTGACAGCTAGCATCACAATGGGAAACACAGTGAATCTGTATTGGAAAGAAAATGAGGTCCCAGGGTCCAGAGTGTTCAGTAAATCCAGGTGCACAGTGATCCGACTGCCAGTATTTGGAAAACATTATGATGACACAATAAAGGCAAGCTAACCAATGTACAGAATCAAGATATTAAAATATGTAATAACTTGGGTCTAGGGATTGTGTGTTCAACCCATCACCTTGTTCAAAAGAAGCAGATCATTGTGTGTCAGTGAGGGGGGGGGGGGCGAAAAACTACTGTACCATAAAGACAGTAATTAAATATTCTTTACTTCTCCTTTAAACTATAAATATATAGAAAAATACATTTAAAAACATTTAATGGCAGTCCTTTAATGTGGGGCCAAGTTCTTTGTTTTTATAAATTAGCTCTAGAGTCCTCTGGGTGGTAAGTTCTCCTACCTCCTCTTTTACAAACAAGCCCAGTTGTCAGCTGTCATATTTAGATCCTTGTGCGGCCTCTGGCAGCTCTCCCCCTTGTCTAAAATAAGGTGCATGTGTTCCTACCCCATGTCCTTTAATGCAGATCTGTAAAAATTTCTTTGGAAAACTTGCTTCACCTATTAGGGAACAGCTCAGTTTGGCACTTTTCCTTAAAGGGTATCTCCAGTCGTATTAACAGATTTGGGCAATTCTGTTCTATTGAAGAACGGGAGGTAAAGGAGCTGTGTCTTACCTCCTGTTCTTCAATAAAACAATCAGGAGCCAGGAGAGAAGGTAAAGAACTTGTTCGATCGCTCGCTCCCCCGGCCCGTATCCTGATAGGTACCGACGGATCTGTCTTCTATGCGCATCGAAGACAGAGTCTGTTGTGACCTGTCAGACTACAGGCCAGGGGAGTGAGCAAGCAGGTAAGTTCTCTCCTGGCTCCTGTTTGTTTTATCAAAGAACAGGAGGTAAGACACAGCTCCTTTACCTCCCGTTCTTCAATAGAACCGAATTGCCCAAATCTGTTAATATGACTGGAGATACCCTTTAAACACCGGTATGAAATATTAATAAGCAATAGCACCAAGAGGGGCTAAAAATACGTAGCGCCCTAAGGATATTCTAGTACAGCGCTCTGTATCAAACTCCAACCATCCCAGTGTGCACCCTATGGAATCTGACTACCATTACTTCCTAAATGTTTGGAATAGTATAAAAGTCCTGTGGGATCCTAAACTGTGATGGGGATGGAATTAGGGGTGGAGTCAGGCAGGCAATATGCCTAGAAAATGAATCCCAGGAAAAAATCTTTTTACTAAAAAAGAAAAATTGGCTACAAGATTGATCTTACTGGCTCCATGTGTAAAAAACTATCTGCCCCCCTCTGCTATCAGTTCTATTGTAGACTACGGTTACTTTTCCTTTAAATGCATAACCGTACACTGCTTGTCTCTGGGCCAGTCTTACCGGATTTTCCGTTGTTTGCAGTTTTTGTGGAACGAGCAGCTGGAGGATTTCATTTCTCTTGTTTCCCTCATAACCGGCTACACAGATACCTGAGGGGCAAATGGAATGTTTGGAAACTGCACAAAGATTTTACCAGTGGAAATGCGGCAAATACGGCCCCCACCTCCCCCAACTTACTGTTATCTCCTATCCATTCGATCACCCTCGTGGGATCCTGCAGCTCGAAATCATGGAGGTCTTTGTACCTAAGGGGATTAACGGAAAACTTTAACATAGAATAATCATTTATTTTCTTAAAGGGCATGCTTCCCCCAATATTTACCTGGCTTCCCCATGATGTCCCTCTTCTTTTATCTGCATAAATATTTTTACAATATTTAGATCTTTGCATTGCATGTAACCAGTCTATGGCCTATAAAGACACCTTGTGTCCTACAGCGATTAATGTAGATCAGGGATGGCCAACCTACAACCCTCCAGATTTTTGAAAAATACAACTCCTGGCACCACTTGGTTGTATTCTGGAATGGTGGGAATTGTTGTTGAGATGACTGTGGCACTGCTGGAGGGTTGAACATAACACTGGAAATTTGAGGGCTGACTGTTAACACTGGCTGCCGGAGGGCAGACCATAAGACTGGCTGCCGGAGGGCAGACCATAAGACTGGCTGCCGGAGGGTCAGACCATATACTGGCTGCCGGGGGCAGACCACTGGGCCGGAGGGCAGACCATAACACTGGCTGCCGGAGGGCAGACCATACACTGGGCTGCCGGAGGCTAGACCATACACTGGCTTCAGATGCTAGACCTATAAGACTGGCTGCCGGAGGGCAGACAACTGTGCAGGGCGACCATAAGACTGGCTGCGCGAGGCATCAAGACTGTGTCTGCCGGAGGTCAGACCATAAGACTTCTGCCGGGAAGATCGGCTTAGTCAACCATAAGACTGGCTGCGTCGAGGGGGCAGACGCGTATACGGCTGGGCCGGATGCATACCATAAGAGGGCTTCCGGAGGGCATGACTCATAACACTTGGCTGCCGAGGCAGACCAAAACTGCTGCGCCGGAGGGCAGACCATAACACTGACTGAAGGAGGGCTGAACATAACACTGGGTGCTGGAGGGTTGAACATAACACTTGGTGCTGGATGATTAAACATAACACTTGGTGCTGGATGATTGAATGTAACACCGGGTGCTGGAGAGTTGAACTATCACTGGGTGCTGGAGGGCTGGCCATACGACTGGCTGCTGGAGCATTGAACATAACACTGGCTATATGAGGGCTGACCATAACACTGGGTGTGGGAGGGTTGAACATAACAGTGGGAGCTGGAGGGTTTAACATAACACTGGCTGCTGGAGGGTTGAACATGGCACTGGGTGCTGGAGGGTTTAACATAGCACTGGGTGCTGGAGGGCTGACCATAACACTGGGTGCTGGAGGGTTAACCCTAACACTGGGTGCTAGAGGGTTAACCCTAACACTGGGTGCTGGAGGGTTGACCATAACACTAGGTGTGGGAGGGTTGAACATAACAGTGGGAGCTGGAGGGTTTAACATAACACTGGCTGCTGGAGGGTTGAACATGGCACTGGGTGCTGGAGGGTTTAACATAGCACTGGGTGCTGGAGGGCTGACCATAACACTGGGTGCTGGAGGGTTAACCCTAACACTGGGTGCTAGAGGGTTAACCCTAACACTGGGTGCTGGAGGGTTGACCATAACACTGGGTGCTGGAGGGTTACCTAACCCTGGGTGTAGAGGGTTATGTTACCCTAACACTGGGTGCTGGAAGGTGTACTGAACCATACACCTGGGTGCTGGAGAGGGTTGACCATAACACTGGTGCTGGAGGGTTAACCATAACTACTGGGTGCTGGAGGGTTCAACCTACCACTGGGTGCTGGGTCGGGTTCAACTAACACGGAGTGCTGGAGGCTGAGCTAACACCTGGGTGCTGGAGGGCTGACCATAACACTGGGTGCTGGAGGGCTGACCATAACACTGGGTGCTGGAGGGCTGACCATAACACTAGGTGCTGGAGGGCTGACCATAACACTGGGTGCGTTGACCATAACACTGGGTGCTGGATGGTTGAATGTAACACTGGGTGCTGGAGGGTTGAACTAACACCAGGTGCTGGAGGGTTTAACATAATACCTGGTGTTGGAGGGTTGAATGAAACACTGGGTGCTGGAGGTTTAAACATAACACTGGGTGCTGGAGGGTTGACCATAACACAGGGTGCTGGAGAACTGACCATAACTCTACGTGCTTGGGGGTTGACTGAATTACTGGGGGGGAGGATGATTAAATGAAGGTAAGTGACCAGTCCATGAAATATAAGCAGGGGGTAAGTAGGTCTGTGACAAAATCACACAGAGTGACAGGACAATATAGTATAGTACAGTATTTGAGGTTGAATAAAGACATATGTCCATCCAGTCCAACCCATCTCACAATATCCTCATTTCCTGCCTAATTAATGGTGCCATATTCTCAGTCCTCATCTTCTTACTATTAATATACTTTAGGGTTAGTGATGCTTTGTTCAGCTATCCTAACTTCATTATTAATTTTAGCTAGTTTGATTGCTTTCTTACACTCCTTGATACAGTTTTTATAATCCCTAAAGGCCCTTTCCGTTCCCTCGGCCTTAAAGGTTTTAAATGCCTTTTTCTTCCTTTCCATTTACCTCTTTACATCAGAATTCAGCCACATGGGCGCGGATTTATTTTTTTTACATTTATTTCCCAAGGGTATAAATTTAGATGTGAACTGGCTTAAAATCCCCTTAAACACAGTCCACTTCTGTTCAGTACCTTTACCTGATAATACATTACAGACATCCCACCCTGCCACTATGTACTTGCGGGCAGGGGGGGAGAGGGAGCGTGGCAGTGCAGCGTGACATCATTTACGTCCTGCCGTGGGCGGGGCGAGTGGGAGGAGGTGGGGTTGTGGGCATGACATGGGTGGTTCAGGGGCATGGTGCACAAAAATGGGGCATCATGGGGAAGAGATTCAGGACTCCTCTCTGTCGCGGGAGATTGGGGTGGTCTCGCAGGAGCGCAGGAGACTCCCGGAAGATCCGGGAGGGGTGGGATATCTGACATTATCCCAGTTGACATTCTGAAGAGCTGCTTTTAACCTGGGAAAATTTGCTTTCCCGAAATTAAATGTCTTTGTTAACCCAGCGCACTTTTCCTTTCGATAACAAAGTCTAAATGCCACTATTTCATGGTCACTATTCCCTAAGCCTCCAGTTACCTTTATATCTATAATGCGCTCCACAATGTTACCAGATCCAACAGAGCTCCTTTTCTAGCAGGAACCTCAACCACCTGTGGGAGAAAATTATCCTGCAGCAAATTCAGGAACTCATCGCCTTTTTCTGTGATGGCAGTTCCACCACACCAATCAATGTCAGGGTAATTACAGTCACCCATAATGAGCACACTCCCCAATCTCCTTATAGACATCACAATAACAATAATAACTACACAATAACAACTTTACAATAATACCAATAACAATAATAACTACACAATAATAATGATAACTATACAATAATACCAATAACAATAATAACTACACAATTACGATAACTATACAATAATAACTACACAATAACTATACAATAATAACAATAATAACACACAGTGACCACTCACAGGCCGATAGACTGTAACATCCATTCCTCATACTGCTCATCCTCCATTGGTGGGATAATGGAGGGGCGGAGCTTCCTCAGACATGTGATCAGTCACATGAAGGGGCGGGGGATTAGCAGCAGTAGAACGAGTGGCAGGGAGTGTTATGTGGGGGTTTATAAGTGTAAATAGCAGGTCTGTCTCCATATACTGAATACAGGAGTGTGTGTAGTTCATAAGGAAACTTACAAAGTGTGTTACATTTGGTTTGGCGATTCAGAACTGAGTGTGATATGTAAACTTTGTAGGGAAGCACATGGTGTTGGTTATGGGGGGTTAATGTGTGTGGGGCACAGGGAAGCACATGGTGTTGGTTATGGGGGTTCATGTGATTGGGGCAAATTTTCATTTCTGTTGCTGGAGGAATCCGTTACATTCCTGGTATATGAATTAACCATCCAATTTGGTTAGGATATCCAATCTTACCTACAAGAAGACTAAAGAACTTTGATGACTAGATAGTCTCATCGACCCATTTGCTTATTATCGACAAGTTCCCTGAAAGGCTAATGAATTCTCCGTTCTGGACAAATAATTATCTCCAGAATTAACAAATGTTTTTATTGAAAATGTTATAAAAATAAAATAAAGTTAGAAAAAGAACAAGTGTTAACCTCCTAATACAAAGTGTTAAACTCCCACACTGAAATACAAAGTGTTAACCTCCCACACTGAAAACCAGTGTTAACCAACCTCCCACACTGAAATACCAAAGTGTTAACCCCCACACTGAATACAAAGTGTTAACCTCCCAACACTGAAATAATAGTGGCCCACAAGAATACGAGTGTAACCTCCCGACATGAAATACAAGTAACTTTAGCACTGATACAATGTTAACCTCTCGCACTGAATACAAAGTGTTAACCATCTCGCACTGTGAATACAAAGTGTCCTTCACTAATACATAACCTCCCGCACTGAACATACAAAGTGTTAACCTCCGCATGAATACAAAGTGTTTAACCCCCGCACTGAAATACAAAGTGTTATGAACCTCTCACACTGAAATATGCATTATGCATTAAAAGTACACATTTTTGCGGCAAATTAGTTTGGACAAAAAATCTTTCGAAAAGAGGAGTACATGTGTTTTACCTCTGCAAGGGACCAGAGAGCTCTTAATGACCTTCAGTTTCTTGCAGTGGTGTAAAAAAGACAAAGAGTAGTGAGGAAGTATATATGAAGGGGATTCTCCCAGTTAAAAAAACTCAAACTGGTTATCCATCTTTGGGGGGGTTTGTCCCATGACACATTGAGATGTTCGTGACCTAGTTTCACAGGACATAGACGCCCTCCCAGAAATTCCAATAGCAAACTCCAACTTGCGAGAGCTGGTATTGTAAAAAGCCCTAATTGGTTAAAAAAAGAGGGTGATTGAGTCATCCGAGTAGCAGACAAAGGAGAGGCATGTTGTGATAATGACAAAAGTACAATATAAATTGGAGGCATTAGACAATTGAGTGATAAGAAACAACTAGCCTAATACCACAAATCCTTGGTAGATTCCAAAAGACCCTCAAAAAATTCTCGATGTTGGAAAAGAAAAAGGTGATAATAAACAAGAATATGATTATCTATGGGTACGTTATCCAAAACTGCCGACTTTTTACCACATTTTCCGAAGGTTCATAGAACACAAGTGTTCCCCCTGGGACGCTATAATATCGGGTATTGGGGGACCTACGGAACATGTACTGCAAATTATGTAGGATGAAAGTGTAAGGCCGCTTTGGGGCTTTGAGCTCCCTATTGAGGACACAGGAATGTGTTGAGGAAAACATTGAGGGCTAACGGCTTAAACATGACTAATTCGGCTTACCGTTAGACCTATGACGGGACTGTATTCCTCTAGTCCCCCATTGAAGCCGGATAAAAGCGGCCAAGAAATTTCTTGAAATGAGGGGAAAATAAATATCAATCACCACACCAATTTGTTGTTGAATTGTTAACTTCATTATTAGAAAATAATGTTTTTTGTATTAATGGAAAGTACTACGCCAACTAAGGGAACAGCGATGGGGGCGCTGTGCGCGGCCTACGTACGCCTGCCTCATCGGCTATTGGGAAAATTCCATAGTCGATGCAAATCATCATCTAAACCTCCTGTGGTGAAGAGGTGGTCTTATGCTAAGGTAGTGGATGATGTTCTCCTTTATGGAAAGAACAGTAGGGAGGACTTGGAACCCTTCCATCACAAAAACCCTGGAATGTAACACCTTGAATATCCCCCAACGCCCCCTACCGGACTTTATGATATAGTCTGTCATCAGTTTGATTTTGTGGATTGTGAATCTGCCATAAAAAAGGAATGTGGTAACTAAAAACTCATAGAAAAAAACGGCAGTGATTGTCTATTACTATCGGCCGATAGTCACCATCGCAAAAGTTTTAATTAATGGGATCCTGTAGGCCAATTTGTCATGGATTTAAAACGTTAATTGTTCCAACATGAGCGAGATTATTTGACTTACGTGATGAACGGGATTGCTCTAACAGATTCGACTCGTCGGATATTCAGAATTGGTGGATGAAACAAACGGACGCCTCGACCGCAGGTCCAGTAGAAGGAGTCAAAACTCTTTTGTTCGAGTCCATCGCTATCACAGGCAGAGGCAGGCATGCACACAATCAGATTTATTTCCCTTTTAATCAAATGTTGGACAAAATAAGACAGATTCTCTCCAAACATTGGAGGTTAATCTCTATGATAGGACCTAGAAAATATTATAGGCCCGATACCCCTCACAAGGGTGGACAGCGTCGCTAGAGCCCATGATATGGCCGTACAAGGAGCCCAAAATTGTCCCCAAGCCACTATACACAGATCACCAAAAACAACGGATGTGATGGCTTAGGTATGTTGAGGAACTAAATGTTGTGGGAAAGTCAAGGGTCCAGCAAAGTGTGCCAGGATAAGACCTTGCCTGCACAGTGTTCTGTGGTAAAAAATGGGACATAAAGCATGTACATCTCATGTGACACAAACAAGTATTTATTTGATAACTGTAAAACGTAATAAAAATAATGTGGGTTAAAACTGAAAGAATGGTTAAAGACAAGGAATTTTGGAGCATGTATGAGCATTAAAAAAATGAGTATGCTATCGAAAAGATCGGCCATAAGAAAACATACATGTTTGAGGTACACCAAAAGAACACGTACCCCCTTCGTAATTTTTCTGTCGGTGTTTGAAAACCGATGTCCCTTGACCGCTGAGTAGGAGCGTAATGTAGATAGGAATCCTATTACAAAAAATGAGTTACTTTGGAAATATATAGACTTAATACGCAGATCCCTAGTGCCTGAATGACACAATGCAAATTGTGCATGCTTTCTATAAGATTGATGGTGATAGGTGTGATGTGAAACAATAAAGTCAGTATTACATCAATATGATATGTGGTTTGATGGAGAGATTTCGCTTTTACCCATACGCTCCGGGTTTTGCTGTCGAGTCAGCTCGTGCTCTTACACATTGCCCGTAGTGATCAACGCTTCTTTTGTTCACGCATCAATTAATGACTAAGATATTGGTGACTCTTATTATGGATTGAAATGATTGGAAAACCTTTTAGAATGTGTATTAGGTTGTGCAATTTATATATGATTATGCGATAATAATCGCTATCCACACATGTAGAAGAATTATTGGTATTTCCACCTGATGTATAAGAACTTCGAATAGTCTAAGGTGTATACCTTTAAGAGATATGTTTAAATAGGTCTCGCCTGTGGAGTATCGCGAGACCCTGAGTAAGCCGTTGCGCTAGGAGCGCGAAGGTGAAACGCGGCGTTGGTTGTTTGGAGGAGGCGAGACTGTCCAGTGTCTGTGATACATGTTTCTTAGGGATTCCATGATAACTTGCATTTGGAACTGCTGTTTATACTTACCATCGGGCGTGAAGAGTGTGGTCGTCCGGTCAGCGGGAGCCTCTGGCTTCTCCGTAAGGGGTCCAGTTACTATAGTTTTCATCAGGTGGCCGGCTCATTTAACGATAGGGATTATATTAAGAAAATGGAAGGATCTTGAACACGAACTGACCTATTATGATACACGCATGGACCTGGACACTTGGTAGGTAATGGGGACGCCCTCCCCTGATGTGTTGCTTTTTTTATCATAGATATGGTGTTATGTACTGTTTATACTCCCACGAGATAGGTGGGGGGTTCAGAGAAACAAAATACCCACATAGAATATGGAAAAGGTTATGTGCAAATATTTATTATTGAGTCAATACAACAGATGTATTTTTTGGACCTTTATGCGCTCATGCCTTTATATAGGGCTTTTTTTCAAGAGGGAGTTCTGTGTCCTCTGGGGTTTCCAATGGTACTACAAAGTGTTAACCACTCCCACACTGAAATACAAAGTGTTAACCTCCCACACTGAAATACAAAGTGTTAACCTCCCACACTGAACATACAAGTGTTAACCTCTCACACTGAAATACAAAGTGTTAACCCCACACTGAAAACAAGGGTAACCTCCCACACTGAATACAAAGTGTTAACCTCCCACACTGAAATACAAAGTGTTAACCTCCCACACTGAAATACAATGTGTTAACCTCCCACACTGAAATACAAAGTGTTAACCTCTCACACTGAAATACAAAGTGTTAACCTCTCACACTGAAATACAAAGTGTTAGCCTCCCACACTGAAATACAAAGTGTTAACCTCCCCACTGAAATAAAGTGTTAACCTCCCACACTGAAATACAAGTGTTAACCCCCACACGAATACAAAGTTGTTAACCTCCCACACTGAAATCAAAGTGTTCACCTCCAACTGAAATACAAAGTGTTAACCTCCCACACTGAAATACAAGTGTTAACCTCCACACTTAAATACAAAGTGTTAACCTCTCCACTAAATACAAAGTGTTAACCTCTCCACTGAAATACAAAGTGTTAGCCTCCCACACTGAAATACAAAGTGTTAACCTCCACACTGAAATACAAAGTGTTAACCTCCCACACTGAAATACAAAGTGTTAACCTCCCACACTGAAATACAAAGTGTTAACCTCCACACTGAAATACAAAGTGTTAACCTCTCACACTGAAATCCAAAGTGTTAACCTCCACACTGAAATACAAAGTGTTTAACCTCCCACACTGAAAATACAAAGTGTTAACTCCCCACTGAAATACAAAGTGTTACCTCCCACACTGAAATACAAAGTGTTAACCTCCCCACACTGAAATACAAATGTTTAACCTCCCACACTGAAACAAAGTGTTACCTCTCACACTGAAATACAAATGTTAACCTCTCACACTGAAATACAAAGTGTTAACCTCTCACACTGAAATACAAAGTGTTTAACCTCCCACACTGAAATACAAATGTTTAACCTCCCACACTGAAATACAAAGTGTTAACCTCCCACACTGAAATACAAAGTGTTAACCTCTCACACTGAAATACAAAGTGTTAACCTCTCACACTGAAATACAAAGTGTTAACCTCTCACACTGAAATACAAAGTGTGTAACCTCCCACACTGAAATACAAGTGTTAACCTCCCACAACTGAAATACAAAGTGTTAACCTCCCACACTGAATAACAAAGTGTTTAACCTCTCACACTGAAATACAAAGTGTTAACCTCCCCACACTGAAATACAGTTGTTAACCTCCCACACTGAAATACAAAGTGTTAACCTCTCACACTAAATACAAAGTGTTAACCTCTCACACTGAAATACAAGTGTTACCTCCCCACTGAAATACAAGTGTTAACCTCCCACACTGAAATACAAAGTGTGAACCTCCCCACACTGAAATACAAAGTGTTAACCTCCCACACTGAAATACAAATTGTTAACCTCTCACACTGAAATACAAAGTGTTAACCTCTCACACTGAAATACAAAGTGTTAACCTCTCACACTGAAATACAAAGTGTTAACCTCCCACACTGAAATACAAAGTGTTAACCTCCCACACTGAAATACAAAGTGTTAACCTCCACACTGAAATACAAAGTGTTAACCTCCCACACTGAAATACAAAGTTTTAACCTCCCACACTGAAATACAAGTGTTACCTTCACCCTGAAATACAAAGTGTTAACCTCCACACTGAAATACAAAGTGTTAACCTCTCCACACTGAAATACAAAGTGTTAACCTCCACACTGAATACAAAGTGTTAACCTCCCACACTGAAATACAAAGTGTTAACCTCCCACACTGAAATACAAAGTGTTAACCTCCACACTGAAATCAAAGTGTTAACCTCCCACACTGAAATACAAAGTGTTAACCTCCCACACTGAAATACAAAGTGTTAACCTTCCACACTGAAATACAAGTGTTAACCTCCCACACGAATACAAAGTGTTAACCTCTCACACCGAAATACAAGTTTTTAACCTCCACACTGAAATACAAAGTGTTACCTCCACACTGAAATACAAAGTTGTAACCTCCCACACTGAAATACAAGTGTTAACCTCCACACTGAAATACAAGTGTTAACCTCCCACAACTGAAATAACAAAGTGTTAACCTCTACACTGAATACAAAAAGTGTTAACCTCCCACACTGAAATACAAAGTGTTAACCTCTCACACTGAAATACAAAGGGTTAACCTCCCACACTGAAATACAAAGGGTTAACCTCCCACACTGAAATACAAAGTGTTAACCTCCCACACTGAAATACAAAGTGTTAACCTCCCACACTGAAATACAATGTGTTAACCTCCCACACTGAAATACAAAGTGTTAACCTCTCACACTGAAATACAAAGTGTTTAACCTCCCGCACTGAAATACAAGTGTTGAACCTCCACACTGAAATATGGCATATGCTTAAAGAGGTACACATTTTTGCGCGCAAATTATGTTTGAAAAAAATCTTTTCGAAAAAGATGACATGATGTTTTAGCCACTCTGCGAACGGGACCAGAGAGCTCTTAATGACCTTTCATGTTGCCTTGCAGGTGTAAAAAAGACAAAATTGTGGAGTAATGAAGGGGGTCTCCCAGTTAACAACAACATCAAACTGGGTGATCCCTCTTTGGGGGGTTTCCTGACACATTGAGATGTTCGTTGACCTAGTTTCACAGGACATCAGACGCCCTACCCAAATTCCAATAGCAACTCCACATTTGACGAGAGGGCTGTTGCGTATAAAGCCCTAATATGGGTTAAAAAAAAGAGGGATGATTAGATCATACCAAGTAGCAGACAAAGGAGGCGATGGTTGTGAGTAAGTGACAAAAGTACAATATAAGTGGAGGCAATTAGAAATGAGTGATAGAGACACAATATGGCTCGTGAATCCCCACAAATCCTCTGGGTAGTGGAGTTCCAAAAGCACCCTCAAAAAATTCTCGATGTTGGAAAAGAAAACAAGGTGATTAATAAACAAGAATATGATTATCTATGGGTACGTTATCCAAAACTGCCGCTTTTTGACCACATTTTCCGAAGGTTCATAGAAACACAAGAGTTCCCCCTGGTAACCATAATATCGGGTATTGGTGGGACCTACGGAACATGTATGCAAATATGTGGATGAAATGTTAAGGCCGTCTTTGGGGACTTTGAGCTCCTATGTGAGGACACAGGAATGTGTTGAGGAAATTGAGGGCTAACGGTTAGAACATGATAATTCTGGCTACCTTAGACATGAGGGACTGTATTCCTCTAGTCCCCCATGAAGCCGGGATAAAAGCGGCCAAAATGTTCTTGAAATGAGGGGAATAAATATCAATCCCACACCAATTTGTTGTTGAATTGTTAACATTCATTATTAGAAAATAATGTTTTTGTATTAATGGAAAGTTACTACCGCCAACTAAAGGGAACCGCGATGGGGGGGCGTCGTGCGCGCCTACGTACGCCTGCCTCCATCTTGGCTATTGGGAAAATTCCATAGTCGATGAAATCATCACAAACCCTCCCTGTGGTAAGAGGTGGTCTTATGGCTAAGGTATGGATGATGTTCTCCTTTATGAAAGGAACAGTAGGAGGACTTGAATCCTTCATCAAAAAACTGAATGTTAACACCTTGAATATAAGCTACTGACTTTATGAATATAGTCTGTCATCAGTTGATTTTTGGATTGTGAATCTCTCCATAAAAAATGGAATGTTGGTAACTAAAACTCATAGAAAAAACGGCAGTGATGCAATTACTATCGGCAGATGTCACCATCGCCAAAAGTTTAATTAATGGGATTCCTGTAGGCCAATTTGTCAGGATAAAACGTAATTGTTCCAACAAGAGGATTATTTGTATTACATGAACGTGGATGACTACTAACAGATTTCGAGCTCCGGATATTCAGAATTGGTGATAAAAAAGGACGTGAGAGGTCCCGTAGAAGGAGTCAAAATCTTTGTTCAGTTCCATCGAATACAGGCAGAGCAAGTGCATGACACATCAATTTATTTCCAGCTTTAATCAAGTTGGACAAAATAAGACAGATTCTCTCCAAACATTGGAGGTTAATCTCTAGTTGATAGGAACCTAGAAAATATATAGGCCCATACCCTCAAGTGACAGCTCGTAGAAGCCCTAATCTAAAGGACAAATGTCCCCAAGCCACTATAGCAGATCGCCAAAAACAACGGATGTGAGTGGCTTAGGTATGTTGGGAATAAATGTTGTGCGGAAATGTCAAGTGTCCACAAATGTGCCAGGGTAATGACCTGTACAGGTTCTGATGGTAAAAAATGGGACATAAAGCATGTACATCTCATGTGAAACAAACAAGTAATTTATTTGATTAACTTGTAAACTGTAATAAAAATATGTGGGTAAAACGAAAAGAATGTTAAAGACAAGGATTTTGGAGCATGATAGAGCATTAAAAAATGGATTATGAAAGATCGGCCATAAGACGAAACATATGTTTGAGGTACACAAAAGACAAGTACCCTTGGTATTTCTGTGGTGTTAAAACCGTGTCCCTTGAGTGAGTAGGAGGTAATGTAGATAGATCCTATTACAAAAAAGAGTTACTTTGGATATATAGACTTAATACCAGATCCCTAGTGGCCTGAATGACACAATGCAATTTGCATGCTTTCTATAAGATGTTTGGTGATAGGTGTGATGTGAACATAATTCAGTATACATCATATGATATGGGTTTTGATGGAGAGGATTTCGCTTTTTCCCATAGTCCGGTGTTTTGCTGTATCGAGTCATCGTGCTCTTACACATTGCCCTGAGTGATCAACGCTTCTTTTTGTTCACGCATCAATTAATGACTAAGATATTGGTGACTCTTATTATGGATTGAAATGATTGGAAAACCTTTAGAATGTGTATTAGGTTGTGCAATTTTATATATGATTATGCGATAATAATCGTATCCACACATGTAGAAGAATTATTGGTATTTCCACCTGATGTATAAGAACTTCGAATTAGTCTAAGGTGTATACCTTTAAGAGATATGTTTAATAGGTCTCGCCTGTGGAGTATCGCGGAGACCTGAAAGCCGTTGCGCTAGGAGCGCGAAGGTGAAACGCGCGTTGGTTGTTTGGAGGAGGGCGAGACTGTCCAGTGTCTGTGATACATGTTTCTTATTCTAGGGATTCCATGATAACTTGCATTTGGAACTGCTGTTTATACTTACCATCGGGGTGAAGAGTGTGGTCGTCCCGGTCAGCGGGCCTGGCTTCTCCGTAGTCCCGTACTATTGTTTTCATCAGGTGGCCGGCTCATTTACGATAGGTATCTATTCACAGACAATGGAAGGAATCTTGAACACGAACTGACCTATATATGATACATCGCATGGACACTGGACACTTGGTATGGTAATGGGGACGCCCTCTCCGAGTGTGTTTTAATTATCATTAGCATATTGTTGGTTATTAATAATTTTATTATCCCACAGAAAGGTGGGGGTTGAAAGAGAGATACCCACAAGGAGATATGGAAAAGGTTATGTGCAATATATTTATTATTGATGTCAATAACAACAGATGGTATTTTTTGGACCTTTATGCGCTCATGCCTTTATTATAGGGTCTTTTTTTCTATAGAGGGAGTTCTGTGTCCTCTGGGGTTTCAATGGTATACAAAGGTGTTAACCCTCCCACACTGAAATACAAAGTGTTAACCTCCCACACTGAAATACAAAGTGTTAACCTCCCACACTGAATACAAGTGTTACCTCTCACACTGAAATACAAAGGGTTAACCCCACACTGAAAACAAGGGTTAACCTCCCACACTGAATACAAAGTGTTAACCTCCCACACTGAAATAACAAAGTGTTAACCTCCCACACTGAAATACAAGTGTTAACCTCCCACACTGAAATACAAAGTGTTAACCTCTCACACTGAAATACAAAGTGTTAACCTCTCACACTGAAATTACAAAGTGTTAGCCTCCCACACTGAAATACAAAGTGTTTAACCTCCCACACTGAAATACCAAAGTGTTAACCTCCCACACTGAAATACAAGGTTAACCCCCACACGAATACAAATTGTTAACCTCCCACACTGAAATCAAAGTGTTCACCTCCAACTGAAATACAAAGTGTTAACCTCCCACACTGAAATACAATGTGTTAACCTCCCACAGCTAAATACAAAGTGTTAACCTCTCACACTGAAATACAAAGTGTTAACCTCTCACACTGAAATACAAAGTGTTAGCCTCCCACACTGAAATACAAAGTGTTAACCTCCCACACTGAAATACAAAGTGTTAACCTCCCACACTGAAATACAAAGTGTTAACCTCCCACACTGAAATACAAAGTGTTAACCTCTCACACTGAAATACAAAGTGTTAACCTCTCACACTGAAATACAAAGTGTTAACCTCTCACACTGAAATACAAAGTGTTAACCTCCCACACTGAAATACAAAGTGTTAACTCCCCACTGAAATACAAAGTGTTACCTCCCACACGAAATACAAAGTGTTAACCTCCCACACTGAATACAAATGTTAACCTCCCACACTGAATACAAAGTGTTACCTCTCACACTGAAATACAAATTGTTAACCTCTCACCCTGAAATACAAAGTGTTAACCTCTCACACTGAAATACAAAGTGTTTAACCTCCCACACTGAAATACAAAGTGTTTAACCTCCCACACTGAAATACAAAGTGTTAACCTCCCACACTGAAATACAAAGTGTTAACCTCTCACACTGAAATACAAAGTTTTTAACCTCTCACACTGAAATACAAAGTGTTAACCTCTCACACTGAAATACAAAGTGTGTCAACCTCCCACACTGAAATACAAGTGTTAACCTCCCACACCTGAAATACAAAGTGTTAACCTCCCACACTGAATAACAAAGTGTTAACCTCTCACACTGAAATACAAATGTTAACCTCCCCACACTGAAATACAGTGTTAACCTCCCACACTGAAATACAAAGTGTTAACCTCTCACACTAAATACAAAGTGTTAACCTCCACACTGAAATACAAGTGTTACCTCCCACACTGAAATACAAGTGTTAACCTCCCACACTGAAATACAAAGTGTAACCTCCCACACACTGAAATACAAAGTGTTAACCTCCCACACTGAAATACAAATGTTAACCTCTCACACCTGAAATACAAATGTTAACCTCTCACACTGAAATACAAAGTGTTAACCTCTCACACTGAAATACAAAGTGTTAACCTCCCCACTGAAATCAAAGTGTTAACCTCCCACACTGAAATACAAAGTGTTACCTCCACACTGAAATACAAAGTGTTAACTCCCACACTGAAATACAAAGTTTTAACCTCCCACACTGAAATACAAAGTGTTACCCTCTCACCCTGAAATACAAAGTGTTAACCTCTCACACTGAAATACAAAGTGTTAACCTCTCTCACACTGAAATACAAAGTGTTAACCTCCACACTGAAATACAAAGTGTTAACCTCCCACACTGAAATACAAAGTGTTAACCCTCCCACACTGAAATACAAAGTGTTAACCTCTCACACTGAATACAAAGTGTTAACCTCCCACACTGAAATACAAAGTGTTAACCTCCCACACTGAAATACAAAGTGTTTAACCTTCCACACTGAATACAATGTGTTAACCTCCCACACTGAATACAAAGTGTTAACCTCTCACACGAAATACAAAGTTTTTAACCTCTCACACCTGAAATACAAAGTGTTACCTCTCACACTGAAATACAAAGTGTAACCTCCCACACTGAAATACAAGTGTTAACCTCCACACTGAAATACAAGTGTTAACCTCCCACACTGAAATAAAAGTGTTAACCTCTACACTGAATACAAAGTGTTAACCTCCCACACTGAAATACAAAGTGTTAACCCTGCCCACACTGAAATACAAGTGTTAACCTTCCACCCTGAAATGACAAAGTGTTAACCTCACACACTGAAATACAAAGTGTTAACCTCCCACACTGAAATACAAAGTGTTAACCTTCCACACTGAAATACAAGTGTTAACCTCCCACACTCCCACACTGAAATACAAAGTGTTCCTTCCACACTGAAATACAAAGTGTTAACCTCCCACTGAAATACAAAGTGTTAACCTCTCACAACTGAAATAAAGTGTTAACCCTCCCACACTGACATAACAAAGTGTTACCTCTCCAACGATACAGTTACCTTCCCACTGAAATACAAAGTGTTAACCTCCCACACTGAAATACAAAGTGTTAACCTTCCACACTGAAATACAAAGTGTTAACCTCCCACACTGAAATACAAAGTGTTAACCTCCCACACTGAAATACAAAGTGTTAACCTCCCACACTGAAATACAAAGTGTTAACCTTCCACACTGAAATACAAAGTGTTAACCTCCCACACTAAAATACAAAAAAAGGATAAAAAAACTCCCTCCAGTGGCATCTGGTGCCACTTTATACCCAGGTTGTTGGCACTGCTAAAAATGCTGTGATTACTGAATCAAGTGGCTGAATCCCTGATCAAAAAAAAAAATTCCTGAAGGCCGAGGGCAAACTAAGGGCTAGGCAGCCAAATTGCAGTGTCGCACGATTCATGTGCGCTACCCTGCGCATGCGCTGCGATTTCTTTGATGTAACCTTATCACAGCGCATGAACGGCAAAAAGGGTGGGCAGCGGAAGTGATGGGGCCATCCTCATCCTCTTCTTATTGGTGTACACTGAGCGCGACACTAACACAGTGCACACCTAACTAGCCTAGTGGGGCCTAGTCCTTAGCGTGTGTGTTTGTGCATTCGCACACACTTTGTGCGCGTTGATGCCTGCTTGCACTACGGGAACCAGCGCACCTAGTAAGGGTGTTTTGGGGGGAACCCTGCCCTCCACTATTCACATAGAACTGGCTATATCACACACTCTGCAGGGAGAATCGACTCTAACCCACTGCTTGCAATGGAGAGCCATGTTCCAAAACCCGCGGTATCACAAATTTGTGAGTTATTGTAAAAATACAATTAAGGCGGTTAATGTACGGCTGCGATCGTACATTACGAACAAGCTTTTGTAAATGTGCGAGCGTTCGTTTGTAAATCTACGGTATCGAAGTAACTCTATGATTGCGGTCGTAAATTTAGGAACCCAATCGTAGATCTACGACCATGTTCATAGATTTATGTAAAAATACAATTAAGGCCGTAAATGTCTGGTCCATGTTCGTACATTTACACACACACGTTTCGAAAAGTTCATTCGTACTATACGGCAGTAAAATTCCATAATGGTATTGTATGGCCGAGCATAAAGCTATGGTCCTGGTCGTAGATCTAGGATCGCGTTTGTTAACTTACGCCTACAATCATAAAATTAAGATCGATATCGTAGATTTACAGCCGCGACCATAAAAGGATCAAAATACGGTAAACGCTTGTTTAACATCAAGTGTGTGGGGGAACTACACCTCTCTGCAGATCAGGCAATCCAGCTAGGAAGGCAGCAAACAGCAGGATGGAGACAGCACAACAGGCCTTGCTATGAATACAAACATGCACATGGTACTATTATTATTATTACTGCATATTGCATGCAGAGAGGTATGTGATTATTTAATCTGGCTGCACTTCAATTGCAGTACCAGAGAAGGCCTCTAGATGGCTGTCTATTCCTGCAGCAGCTCTAAGGAACAGTCAGACGACTCTCTGTCACTTGTTGGTTTAGTCACATGTTCTCATGCTGCATGGAGGAGTACACAGTAGGTGAGTGACTTGGAATGGTCTTTTTCTTATTGCCACTGGGCATTGTGGGAACTGTAGTACAATTTGAGACTACTTACTGTCTGGCAAGTAGCTGAGCACAGTGGGGAAAATCAGCGAAGGACTCTGTACCCATAAAGGGAAAGTAAAGATGAGAATAACATATTCTATTGTACAATGATGACCAGATTATACTGACTGCAGATGGGGCTGACTATTCCTACTACAGAATATGGTGTGTGTGCTCTGGCAGATCCAGCACCCACTGTACTGGTTAGCCCATTAGTTAATACAGTGTGCCGAGGACTCCAATGGCTGCTGAGTGTTAGGGAATGATGGGAGTTGTAGTTTTTAAAGGTTGCAGATCCCCTGCACACACAGACCAGTATATAAAACTAAGTAGCACTGAGAGATCTTTATGTGGGATGCTTTTAGTTGGATGAGCCCGAGGCTTTTGGAATCTCCGTTACCGTGGGACTGTTTAATGTGATTTGTTGTCTCTTAACATAGTCCTGGTGTGTTTGACATGTTTACAGAACCTCAGTAGTGTGACTCTCAGGCTGTATGGTGAATATACGTCCTCCCAGAGCGACACCATGTTTGACCTGTGCGAGTGGAACGATAATTCTGAGGCGCAGTCCCTGACAGAGTCTCTGGTGAGAAGGAGTGGCAGCGAAAATGGAGCCAAAAAGGATAAGGTAAGACCAATTGACACTTGGTGGAGAGATGGAGGTCTTTTACCAAGTACTTGTGTCTTATTTCTTGTCTGCTGAATCCTTTGTTGTTAATATTTGACCCATGGGAGTAGGAGCTACACGCTGTTTCTGTAATAAGCTCTTCTATATCGAATGGCACTAACCAGGGATGTCTTAATGTGCATGAAATCTACAACAGGAATTCTGGGAGTTAAAGCTTTCGTACATCACTTTAGGGCTGCACCATGTCTATTTAGCTAAAGTCATCTTCTCCCTCTCTCTTCTCTAACTTTCCTTATAGAGAGTTTTCATTTCCTGTTTAATTTAATATCACTGTTTATTCCACTCTCATTCTACATTTAAAATGCACGTGGACTATGTCTCTAGTTTGCTAATTGCATTGTCCGTTTAGAACCTGAAAGTGGACAATAAGAGCAGGTCACATTTACCTGCAGACATCGCTCCTTGTTTACATGGTCTACATTTTACTTTACTACATTAACTTTTTTCTTAAATTCATTGCTTTTACTTTTTTTTTATATGTTTTATATAACACTCACCTGCTAATAGTAGACAGTAGTCTGTCAGTGTGTACAGTTGTGATCTTGTAAGGGGAAAATGTATACCCTTAGGGCACGGCCACACTGCAACGCAAATGCAATCACACATGGAATCGCATGCGATTCCATGTGCGATTTTGTTGCATTTGCGCATGTGTTTTTTTCAATAACTATTGAAAAACACATGTGATTGCGATTTAAAAGGCGGAACGCAAATCGTAACGCACCCGAAAACATATGATATGAAAAAAGCGCAAACGCAAAAAAACGCAGCAGTAAAGGGCATCTAGACTTAAAAAAATGTATTTTAAATTGACTATTACTGAAAACCATCTATGTCTTTAGATCCAATCTGAACTATCTTACATTTCAGATGTCAATCAAGTGCCATATTATTATTATAAATGCTTCTTCTGGGAGCAGTTTTGCTGCAGCTGGAAAGGTGACAGAGTTTTAACAGTTGGTATGTGGGAAATTCCTTCCACCAATGTTTAGTGATTACTGATGTAGTATCAAAGAACGGACTGACTCCACTTCCAGTGTGCAAAAGTGTAGCTATAAGAAGTCACTTCATCAGAGCGACTGCAACTGGAGTCACAAAACCCATCAGGGTGTTTACTTACCTCTCTCTCTATCCCCCCTACTCTTCACTCTGCAATGTACCTGATGTTGGATAAAGCTTTATGTTTGCACATTGGAAGTCGATTCAGTCCGTTCTTTGATACTACATCAGTATATACTTTTTTAGTGATTACTGAGCATGCTTGGATTGGAGGTCGGGCCCCTGACACCCCCCCTCCCCAGCACCCCGAAGCTCCGCAAGCAGCTGTTTAAAAGACTGGAACCAAACTTTGGGTTCAGTTCCGGTCTTTTAAACAGCTGATCGCACGTATGTTCATAAATTCATAAATGTATGTTTAATTCATAATGTTTGAAAACAGCTGATCGCACCTATGTTCATAAATTCATAAATGTATGTTTAATTCATAATGTTTGAAAACAGCTGATCGCACGTATGTTTAATTCATAATGTTTGAAAACAGCTGATCATGGACCTTTGTAGAACGGATTGCGGCCCCTCTTACCTCCTGCCCCCCTTCCCCCGGGGGCCCGGTAGTTATGCCACTGCCCTGCCATCTGGAAAACACCTCCTTTGCTGTATGTGTAATTTACTTGCTGTACAACAGCAGCTTCAGGTATGGCCGTTCTCACGACTTTGACTGACAGACGATACACAGAAGCTGCAGCAGAGAGGAGAAAGCCGTGGCTATGGATTGGTTGTGTAAGGTTTGGTAATGATAAGTTTAGCGAGAAGTGGGTTTGGGGGCTACTTATTAAGTTACCATTATTAAAAAGAGCACGTTCCTACCTTTAACACGACTCCAGGATCATGCTTCTAACTGCAGTCTATCAAAACCTATAGAAGTATAAATGGTTTTCAGGGAGCACTATAAGCTGTGACATCACTAGCACCATTGCTCTGACACCCTTGCCACAGGCACTGAACATGCCCAGTTTTATCCTACCAATAGCTTCGAAAAGATCATTTTATAGGGGGTCTGGGTTTCCTAAACAGTACATCATGTGACTGTCACTTCCTGGTTTATTATAACTGTCCTGAGTGCAAATTTAAAAGCCTATAACTTAAAAACCAGAGAAGCTAGAGACATCATCATAGGCTTGTTGAAAGGAAACATGTATGGAGAAGTCACACAGTTACCCTTTAAATCTGTAGCATAATAAAACTGAAGTCATCCATAAACTTACAGGTTTCCTTTGTCTGATATCTCTCTGATATTCTCAGCATTTAGCATTGATACCTTGCAGCCATGGGTTCAAATCCTTCCTCTGCTACACCTGCAAGGAGTCTGCATGTTCACTCTGTGCTTGGGGGGGTTTCCTAGGGGTATGCTGTTTCCCCCATTGTCACAAAGACATACTTGTAAGGTAGCACTGGGATTCAGTTAGTGTTGGAGTAAGTGCTTCCTGCCAGGAGCTTGTATGTGTTCGCTGTGCTTATGTGGGTTCTGTCTGGGTACATTGTTCCCTCCTACAGTGGAAAAGCCATACTGATATTGTACTTAGCTGTTCAGAGCAGGGCCTGATTGGAATGAATAATTGTAAAACAGCTGCAGGATCTGTTTAGAGCTAGATAAGAGAATGAATAAACACAGGCAGCATTTGTATGTTTGCTGGATAAAATATGTAAATATTTGTTTGTTCTATCTCAGGCAGCTCCGAGCAGGAGGAAGAGGCTAAAGCGCAACCGTCAGCTTCTAGAGATACTTCACACCCTCGAGACCCCCAGTATTCTGGAGCAGGACACCCAAACCACAGAAATCCAAGTTCATATAAAAACAGACACTGAAAATAAAGAAAAGAAGAAGAAGTTTGCAGGTGGGGAGCTCTGGTGGTCTGTATGCAGGAGGCAGTATATAAAGAAATTCATAAGGAAGTGTTTTCGTGTCTATGTGAAGATGGATGTGAGCACCTCCTTTTATAAGGAAGTTGCTGAGGGCTCTTTCTTGTACATGTTTGCCACTCTTAGTTAACTTTTATGTCTTTCTTTCCTTAGACACAAGTAATCAGCCAGGTGGACCACTGGAAGCAAACAGTCCCAGGTCACCCACACAACCACATCTGAGTCGGAAACAGTGGAAAAATAAACTGAAGAACAAGAGAAGGAACAAAAACAAGTTCAAACCATCTGCGGAATGTAAACAGGGGGAGCAAAGTGCTGGGAAAGAACTAGGTAGAAATACCCTCAACAATGGACAGAACAAACTTGAGACCGATAAAGCCATGACCAGGAACCCGGAGACTAGGACTGAAGATGGTGGACAAACAAATCACAGGAACAAGACTAAAGAGAAGAGGAAGGGCAAAGCCAGAAATGTAGAGAAGGAAAGTCGAGAGGATATGGAGACAGAGCCATGTGCTGGGATCAAAAAGGAATCACAAGGGTATAACCAACCATCTGAAAGGTTGAATGTCGCACAGAAACGCAGGTTGCAGAAATTAAAGAAAATCATGGAGAAAGAAGTAAATAGCACAAAGGAGGATGTTCCTTCAAACATGAATGGTGCTAAGGGTCCAAGCAAAGATAATGCTACTGAGTATCTAGAGGGAGATGACCCAGTGGAAGAAATTCTTCCCAAGGATCGATCCACAACACTACGTTCCCGAATGGAGAAGCGTCTTAGTTCTGCTCGGTTCCGTTATATTAACCAACAGCTTTATACGTCTGATAGCCAGGAGGCATTTCAGCTGTTCGACAATGACCCTGAGGCTTTTACAATCTACCATCAAGGCTTTTCCCAGCAAGTCCAGTGCTGGCCGGTTAACCCGGTCACAAAGATCATTCAGTTCATCAAGAACAGGTATGAGGGGGAGTTTGTGGGACATCTCAGTCCACGGTGTTCACCTTTCTCTAGATTGATACAGTAGGACCCTGCTGACTGTAATAAATCATTTATCTTCTGTCTGTCATCAACACAGTCTACTGTTAAAGTTATTTATTACAACTTGTCAGCACATTGTATGTAACCATTTATTAACTGGCAACCCACATTGTTTAGTCTTGTTTATGGATCTTGTATGTTAGTGGTGTCACTACAGTTTGCTTTTTCTGGGTTCCAGGCCTTCCTCATTGGTAGTGGCTGATTTTGGATGCGGCGACGCTCTTATTGCCCAAACTGTTAAAAACAAAGTTCATTCTTTTGATTTGGTGGCACTGAATGATCATGTGACTGTGTGCGACATGGCCAAGGTAAGGCGCTGTCCTGTAAAAGTCAAATTAGTGTGTATATTTACCTCCCAATCCTGCCACTGCTTGTGGAGAGTTGGTCTGAAGGGATGACCATAGCAAACCAGAGCAGGCAATAAACATGAGTAGAAAAATCCAGACTTCCACTTCAATCCCATTGTGAATAAAACTTTTATTTCAGCCAAACATATTAACCAGAGTCTATCACCCTGACGCGTTTCGTAATGCTGATATCGTCACTTCATTAGAGGGAGCTGTCCTGTGTCTGCTATACTTACAAATGACTATGGGACATTGTGCTATATAGTGTTTATTATTGTCTGCCCTCTAGCTGTCAGTGTTATAGCGCTCTGTTCCCATATTACTATAAGATGTAATATGTATGGTGCGGTCATTGTCTGCCCTCTAGCTGTCAGTGTTATAGCGCTCTGTTCCCATATTACTATAAGATGTAATATGTATGGTGCTGTCATTGTCTGCCCTCTAGCTGTCAGTGTGAATAACACTCTGTCCCTATTACGTAAGATGTAATTATGTATATGTATGGTGCTGTCATTGTCTGCCCTCTAGCTGTCAGTGTTATAACACTCTGTTCCCATATTACTATAAAATGTAATATGTATGGTGCTGTCATTGTCTGCCCTTAAGCTGTCAGTGTTATAACACTCTGTTCCCATATTACTATAAAATGTAATATGTATGGTGCGGTCATTGTCTGCCCTCTAGCTGTCGGTGTTATAGCGCTCTGTTCCCATATTACTATAAGATGTAATATGTATGGTGCGGTCATTGTCTGCCCTCTAGCTGTCAGTGTTATAGCGCTCTGTTCCCATATTACTATAAAATGTAATATATATGGTGCTCTATCTGTGGCTGCTCACTAGGTGTCAGTGTACCAACTTACTGCTGTGTGTTGCTTATAAGATATTGAGTTGGCCGATATATTTATTGGGCTGTTCCCATGTACATTGTACGATTTTATGTCTTCTCTTTCTTTAAGGTTCCCCTGTCAGATGAATCTGTGGACATTGCTGTTTTCTGTCTTTCTCTCATGGGGAAGAATATCAGTGAATTTCTGCAGGAAGCAAATAGAGTCCTTAAACTTGGGTGGGTTTGTTAACCTCTTCATTCCCGTGTCATTCCTAGTTCCTCCAAGTGGACTGGCCTTTATTAACATGTACACAGTAGCCGAGGAGCCATTGTAGCTTGTCCACTCCCAAATCTTGGGGCGTCTTAGAAATAGGTCATTATAAGAAAAATGGGCTTTGGGGGTGCTCTACATGTTTATAAAATATTGATTTGAGGGTGGACAAGCCCTTTAAACCATTAAAAGGACAACTCCACCCTCATATGAACATCTTTTAGAAAGAATGGCCTCTTTAAAATATGTTGATATATCATAGTTTGTGTGAATTCATTACTGTATGCCTGCTATGCTTCTGGATGCCTCATGGAAACTGAGCAATTTAGAAACCTGTACTGAGCCTGTACTGAGCCTGGGCATGCTCAGAAGAGGCAGACAGGGAATTAACATTCAGTCATTGGCTGTGATGTCAACTGTCAAATCCATAACTGACAGTTGCTAACTGGAAGAACCAGGAAGCAGAAACAGGGAAACAGGACATTGTGCAGGATTTCAGGTTAGACTTATATAATTCACATTTCAAATTATTACCGTTCAGGGTTTTGGGGGTTGATTTACCTGTATGTAAGTTTTCATTTTAGGGCTGGACTTGCCCTTTAACATTTATATCTAATGCTCAACTTAGTTGCTAAGGTCATTTAGCTGTATCCACCAGGAGACCTACATGAAGGTTATTATAGGAAGCATTAGTAATTGTAAAACATAAAGAGAGTAGAATCCCCATACACTGCCATTAGGTAGCATGGTAGGATTTCTCACACAGTGCTGGGTGAACTGCGCTCATTTGTTTTCAGACTAAAGACCAGTTGGGATTTTCTTTTTAGATGATTAGTTTTACATATTAAAAGATCATTTGTTAACTTCCCCTTTAGTTCTTTTCATCCACTAATCTTTCCCAGGGATTCCCCCTCATTGGAAATTGTTTCATGAACCCCATGTACTTCCCTGCTGGATTTTTTGACATACTTGACACTCTCTCTCCTGCAGGGCTGTGCTGCTGGTGGCGGAGGTGAGCAGCCGTTTTGATGATATCAGACAGTTTCAAAGTGCTATGTCCCAGCTGGGATTCAAAAACATATCAAAGGTAAGACTGGCAGCTGAACAGACATCCCACTAACCTCTCCACATTGGGTCCCTTGCAGACCTGCACTTGCCTATGGATAGTTATCCTGCATTGTTACTACTGATCCCCTTGGGTCAGAAAATCAAAACCTGTAACTGGATTCTGTGTCCAATGCAGCCACTCTGGTGCCTCATGTAGTCCTGTGTGCAATGTGATTGGTCTGATTGTGCAAAAAACAGGTTACAGTGATGTGTGAGTATACGTATATGTGTGCTGTAATAGGCCTGGTACACACATACTGACTAAAATATTGGGTTGGGTCAATCAGAACCAAAATATTGTCCATTATGTACTATGCCTCAATAGACACTTTATCTGTTGTATATATATATATATATATATATATATATATGATGTATTGTTTCCTTTTCCAGAACACAGACAACAGTCACTTTTACTTGTTTGAGTTCAGTAAGTCTGGAAACGCCCGGGATTGTAAGAGACACCTAGGACTTGAGTTAAAACCTTGTCTGTACAAGAAGAGGTGAAACCAGATGGAGTGGACACAGACATGTACATCCAACTGTCACACAAGCAGCTGCAATTGTGACCGATTTCATTTACAGATGCACCAAATCCAGGTTTAAAGGTCTACGGTGAACTCGCTATCCCTTGTGATCATTAACCAATGAGGGGTGCACACTGTTTGTATTTCTGCAGCTGATCCTTTTACCCATGATTCAGAGTTTGTATGAACCAGGAAATGCCATTAGGGCCCATTGTATTTTATGCAGACAGAGTGGTTTTCAATATATTTTTTATGGACTGAATAATTTTCTATGTTCAATGATTATTTGATGGAAGGTCTTGGACCTATAACAGGCTGATGGCATGCACCCCACGGACACTCCATACAGATGGTGGGATATGGGAAGGAAGTGGGAGAAGCAAGACAGCACTTTCTCTGCATAGAGCTGAGCCTGTCGCTACATAACTAGGATAGACAGGGCACAAATACAATGACACTGGAGAAACAGGAATCTCATCTTTGGGAATGACAGACACGTGCACCTCTGGCAGAGCACAGAGTTTATGGGAAAGGGTTTCCTGTAGAAAAGACTGGCACGTGTCCCACAGAGCGTGCTTTATGTACAGGCCAGTAAGAGTAAGTCCATAAACATCCGGAGAAAGAGG
The DNA here is from genome assembly GCA_019447015.1 of Hymenochirus boettgeri. Lineage (NCBI taxonomy): Eukaryota > Metazoa > Chordata > Amphibia > Anura > Pipidae > Hymenochirus > Hymenochirus boettgeri. Next base: position 335,677,221 of record CM033470.1, read on the forward strand.
CCTCCTGTCCGACACCTGCCAGAAAGAGAAGATGTTAGAGAGGGCAAGGCAGGAACAAAACTATCCATTCTCATAGTCCCCCCCCCTAATTTCAAAGTCATTAGAGTATTTTGACCTGATCTCATATAATTGATTCCATTGCTTTATATGATATGGGGATATTGCAGCATGAATGGCCACCGTAAGATAGTAGGATACGGCTATTCCAAACTTAAGACTTACATGATTCAAGGCAACTCTGATTTACTTATCCTGTAAGGTAATTATAGAGGTAGATCATGGTGGAACAGGGATATTGCCTACTTACAGGGTGATGTACCGAGAGCCGCAATACTAAAAACACAAGGCTGTATTTATAAAGGTGTGTTATCACTTCTATGCAATACTGCTCCTCTACTGTGATCGTTAATACTGCTATGACACAGCGCTTCATGACTTCATAAAATACAGATGCCGTGCGGTATAGAATATTGCAGATATAGAATACTACAGCGGTTTTTAACATCTGCGGTAGTTTATGGCCACGGATGTAAAGTAACAATATAAATCAGGCTCGTAATAACCTGTTTATTTTGCCATTTTTGATGCGTTGCGATTTGCACATTGTTTCCGTTTTATTATGCAAACGCACAAAATTCGCATACACAATCGCTGGTATCATCACTATTGTTATTCCGGTGTGTTGCAGTGTGGCCTTGCTTTTGCTAACACAGGCAAAGATAAGAAGGAATTAGAATGGATTAGGAGCAGCTGATAACAATAGCAGCTTTGGGTACCGGTATATGTTATTGTTTAGCATAGTACACACCATGCATTATTTCAGCCCGATAGTTCAGTGTATTGGCCGATCGGGCCAAAATAATTGCATGTTATTTTGGACGCCACTGTCCGCTCGTTCGTCTGAATCCGATGGACGCACGATCAGACATGTCCGAAAACCACGGCCGATCGTGCGGTACTCTGCCAGCTGCAACCGACAGTCCTTCCTTCTGGGCAATCGGTGGTAAGAGCTGAACGGTCGGGCAGGAGGAAACATTGCATGGTATCTACCATGCTTTAGACATAGCAAGGCATATGAGACTGTACCCAGAACAGGCTGATTCAAACCATACAATGGATAAGAGTTTAGATGAGTAAAGTTGCATATGTGTACTTAATGAGTGACTTTCACATAGAGGGTCTCTTGGGCTGGGTACACACACACGTTCTACCCTCTCTACGCTCTTAGAGTCCTGAACCCTGTGCTGCTCTGTCAGTCCCCTCTTTGCTCCTTGGTTCCTGTATCCTGGTGATTGGTCTGGGATCATATAGGCCGATATTTTGACCTGTTGGCCAGGTCGATGGTGCAACAGAAATTTAATGAAACAGCCTTATAGGATTGGAGGAAGACTGTACAGTTAAAAGTCTATTGAAGACTCATAATGAATAAAAGGATTTGTTAAGGATAAAATAGATTTTCCTGGTGTATATTCTAGAAACTGCCAATTTAAATTAAATAAAACTAAGGTACTAAGGTGCCCGTACTTTATAAAACCCTTACTAGTTTTCCCAATCCTTCTAGTCTCTTCTCATCATGCCTACTGCTTTGCCCTAGGCTTCCCACCAGCTCATCCCCTGGCTGTTCCCTGCTCTTTTTTTACATTATATTATTATTCTTTCTTTCATATTCTTCTTCTAATCCTCCATCAACTTTTTGTCCTTTGCCTTCTATACTCTCTATAAATGATTATGAGAAATGTACCTGCATGTACAATGTGTACTGATCCAGATCTCTGCTGTCCTTCCAAGCTTTCTCCTGCAGGAGGCAGTGGAGGAGCCTTACTGGATGCTGAAACACACTGATGTTGTAGCTGTTGTTGAGTGGGGAAGGTGACGATACATAACTCCGTAGAAGGTTTAAACGAGCTTTCATCTCCTGTACCCAGGCAAGCAGGTCAATAGTGGCACCTGGCGAGTACCAGTTCCATCCTTGGGGCACTAATCCCCTGCTAAGAGCTGTCCTTACGTCTCCACATGTAAGGCAGTAACAAGGACACATTGCAGCCCTTAGATCTCGCACAGCCTGAGATATCCGTGTCCGGAGTGAGTCCCATTCATTTTGAAGAAACTTACGCAGGGGCAGTAACCTCTTTCTGGTCATCCCTCTAAGACTCCCATTACTTCCTTTCCTACATTCTGTCTTTATTAATTGTGTTGTATTAAAGTCTATGGGGTTGGCACTTGTATAACCTTCTTCCTTTTCAGGTTCACCCACCCAAACCTCACATTTCTTAAACTTTGTTTGAGATATCTGCAGTGCTGCCCTCTCTTTACCGCTTGGTTCCTGTGCTCCCTGCTGCTCTACCCTCTCTGTGTCCCTTGGTACCTGAACCCACTGATGCTCTGCCCCTTCTTTGCTCCTTGGTTCCTGTATCTCCTGATACCCCATCCCCTCTGTGTCCTGTGGTTCCTGCACTCCCTGATGGTCCACCCACTCTGTGCCCTGTGGTTCCTGCTCTTCCACCCCCTTTGTGCCCTTTGGTGTATGTACTCCCTGCTGATCTGCCCCCTCAAAAACTTCCAGTCTGTTGTTCTTTGTACCTTGGGATTCCTTTCCTTGATGCTGCACTTCCTGCTGCTCTAAATCCTCCAGTCCATTCTGTTGTTCTAAGCATCTGATCTCCAGCTCTGTTAGAAGTTCCAGACACTGACTAAGAGTTTCTAGTCCTTGAAGTCTTGAGATTTTAGTCAGAGCAGCTGAAGGTCCATTAAACAGTGGGTGATGCGAGGGGCTCATTTCCATATCTCTGGGTTCGGAGGTCCAAACATCTTGTGTGATGAGCAGTTCAGACAGAGCTTTGGGTCCACTTGCTTCATAAGTTTCCCCATGAACTCCCTCACTCAGCCCAAGAGCTGTTGGTTCCAGGGGACTATCGAGACTCTGAATCTGTCGCTTAATTTTATGGATCCACAAACCTACAAAACAAAATATCCAAGGTTAACCATCTATATAATCAACCTGGCATCTCGACATAACCCAAGTGACAGCGGTTATATGGGGAGATATTTACTCTCGGAGGTGGTTGTAGGAACGTATGGCAATGCTAGACAGACATTTGTGATATTTTCATTGGTTGGATATTTCTTGTACCTGACAAGTGGATTATTGGGAAATCATGTGACATTACATATTATCATGGACTGTACTGTCTGGTCCTGTGGGTTCTCCTGAAGTCTGTAGCTATTATGTGATGGACAGTATGTACGTATTAACAATCACACACTTCCAGTAAAGGAATTCTCAAACTGTGTGCCTCCAGATGTTTTGAAATCTACAATTCCCAGCATTCCCTCTAGTTGAGGAATGCTGGGAGTTGTAGTTTCAAACATCTGGAGCCGCACCGTTTGAGAATCCCTGTTCAAGTACATCCCTTTATCCTCCAAGGTGTATTTAAAACCCTTACACCCTTCTTTGGAATTCCTCAACACCCGGACCATGTTCCAGTCCTACATATGTATCTATGGGCACTATGACCTGTCATGTGTACCTATAGTGCTGGAGCAATCCTGCAGATAGCTATGCTGAGATCAGTAAATATAAAAGAAATAAATTCCCAACAAACCTTCCCAAAGATTTACCTGTCCGAGATCTTCTGGACATGACAGAGAGCAGGTTCCAGAGCCCATGATTAGCTAGATGGCTTGGGTTATCTTGCAGACATTGCTGGGTCAACTGAGTGACCATCAGAGCATCACCTCCATCCACAATGTAACCTCCATATATAACACTGCCTGTGGGAAAAGATAGACGGGGAATCGGATGTGAAAAAGAACAAGGTGCTTAGTTCTGTGTTACTGAATAGCCCCCGGTATTGTTTTCTGATCCCCAGTGTCCAATCTATTTGGCTCTCTTACTGGTCCCATACTTATTACTGACTAGGCAATGACTGATTACTCCAAGCCCAAGGGGGATACCATGCAGAACCTTTCACCCAGGGTGTCCAACCAGACATCCTAAGCATTGCAGGTATTATGTCTAAGTGCTATGTCATGAATTCACATGTGTGGGTTTGTTTAGGAACATTATATATTACAAATACATAAAGCCAGGTGCAGGACTCCTGCATGCCAGTCGTCCATCGGTGAATATCGAAATACAGTAGTATTTGGTGACTAGTATATAAAATAGGATAGTTTGGATATGACAGGGGTGATGTATAGAGAGACACTACCGTTTTTGTTTGAACCGAGCCAATAGCTGCGGCTGTCTATACATCGCCCCAGTAGTTACCAAAGCCTGAATTTGCCCCACTTTGGTTAGATATGGGACTGATATAGTATATTATAGTATAGTATAGTATTTGAGGTTGAATAAAGACATACGTCCATCCAGTCCAACCCATCTAGCAATATCCTCATTTCCTGCCTAACTGTTGATCCAGAGGAAGGCAAAAAACCCACCAAATTTATGAAGGGGAAAAAATTCCTTCCTGACTCCAAGTGGCAATCGGAAATTTCCCTGGATCAACTCTACTTTATGTATCAATACCAGTAACTTGTAACATTCCTTGTTTGCAGAAACTCATCCAGCTTTTTATTAAACTGACCAATGAACCTGCCATAGTAGCATATTATCCCTGTAGGTATCCGTATATTATTCTGTAGGTAGCGTATTATTCCATATAATACATATGGTTAAAAAAAGAAAAATCTAGCACAGACACTCTGTCTCCCCCTCCCTGTATTAGTAATGTAGATAACAAATCCATTTTACAAATAGTTAACTGCCATTTCTATCTCAAACTAAAATACAATAAACATTGTCAATAAATCACCTGGTGCAGTTCTGGTTCGTTACACTGACTGACTGAATTACTGATAAGGAGGAGCGAGCGCATTCCTGTGAGTCTAATTGACTTGGCCGCTCACTCCTCCTTATCAGCACAGTAATTCAGTCAGTCAGTCAGTGTACAAAAACGGGCTTGTTATCTACATTACTAATACAGGGAGAGAGAAATGGGGAGGGGCAGTGAAATACAGGAAGTCACTCAGTGACATCACTGAGTGACTGTAATATAGATTCTCGCCACTGCACCTCCCCATTGAAATGCCAGAGCCTTATGTATTATATAAGGATATTACAGCACCAAAGAGTTCGTTCCCGGCTCCTGAACGTTTTATTTAAGAACGGGAGGTAAGACACGGCTCCTTCACCTTTTGTTTTTCAATAAAATTAAATGGCAAAAAGTGGTTTTAACCACTGGAGATACCCTTTAAAGCACAGTACTTTTTATGGTGCACCTACTCCATATTGCCAATGACTTACCCTTCTTGCTGTTTTCAGGCAGGCTGAACTCAATGGTATCCTGGGGAAAGCGTGGTCCCTGCAGTGCCTCATCCCGGAGATGGACAACAAGCACAGCAGTGGAAGACAATGAAGGTTCTCCCAGATCAGAAGCCAGAACAAATACAGTTCGTTCTTGGGGAGTCATTTGGCCGAGTGGCTCAAGCAGTCGCACCTCGCCAGTATAAGGGTCTACAGAAAAACCACCTTTGGCTGATGCTGGTGCCAAACGATATAAAATGGAGGCATTGGCGCCAGCATCTTTATCGTCTGCTTTCATAGCAGCAATGGCTCTCTTAGTCGGGGTGGTACGGGACAGGTTGACATTGAATGGGCTACGTAGAAAGGTGGGAGCATTATCATTAACATCCCTCACAGTGACTGTCACAGTGGCCTCAGAACTGAGTGGCCCTACAGCATCTGAATCCATGGCCCATACCCTAAAAGTGTAGGATGCCCTTCGCTCGCGGTCAAGCAGTGTGGCTGTGGTTATGCGTCCAGTGACAGGGTCAATGTAAAATGCTCCCTGTGTTCCATTAGAAAGATAATAAGTGGTCTGACCATAAGGACCATCATCAGGGTCCTGAGCAGACATCTCTAGGACAAGCCTGCCCACTGGCGCATCCTCTGGAATCTCAGTGTTGAAGGTTGATGAACTGAATGTTGGTGTATTATCGTTAAGATCCAGTACATTAATGTTTACAACGGCGGTGGCACTAAGAGGAGGAATCCCACCATCAGACACGGACACCACCAGCTGATATTTAGATGTTGATTCCCTGTCCAAAGGACGAGCAGTGGAAAGTGTTCCAGAGGAAGAATCCAAGATGAAGTCTCCAGAGGAGTCACCGCCTGTAGGAAAGGAATAAAGTCAGAATAACTGAACCAGAACATGCAGCCCTCATTAAGTAAAGGCACTAATATCCCTGGAAGGAACACGGTGCTGCAGAACTGGTTAGTGTTAGATCTGTTTGCTTGTTAGATATTGTGCTATTGGGGGTGATTTACAAATCATCATTTTTATTTGAGGGGGGGGGTTACCCTTTAATATCTTGACATTTTATTCCCTACTCCTTTTCCCCCGTGTCTGCTTCATCATTAAAGAATCATTTTCTTTCATTCACCACCAGGGAGCGCACAAAGCAGACATTCTGCAGAAGTTGATACCATTGGAGACGCAGTATCACTACGGAGTCTTCAATTCATTATAAGTGGCCAATTAAATATCTGCTAAATAATGGTAAACAGATATACACAGAGGGAGGGAGAGAGGAAAGCGGGTGGCATGCCTTGGAGAGGGGAAAAGGCTTGGGCACAGGGGCATGGCCTGAAGTGGGAACCTGTCCTGGAAGGGGCAGAGGATGGCAGGCTTGGGGTGGACAGAGAGTAGCCATGGACTGGAATGAGAGAGGTCCCAGGCTGGAGATGGAGAGAGGAAGAGTAGAAATGGCCTGAAGGAGGAGAGACAAGGGGGCATGTGCTGGAGAGGGGGCAGCATGTTAAAGAAGGTGAATTACCAGGGAGAGAAAAAATGGTTCCCAGAATGAAGAAAATGTTTACCCGGGGCCCCATTTTCATTAAAACTGACCCAGTTCCCACACAATCATAAAGACGTACGTGTGTGTGATAAAGTGCTCAGTATGTAAGCTCTGGACATAATGAATGAACTGACTGAAAACCAGTACTCACCAATAAGTCTGTACTCCAGGCGTCCGTTATCTCCCGTGTCTGGATCCCAGGCACTGACAATGCACAGATCAAGGGGCTCCTGATTCTCTGGAACATCAAGAAACACAAGGTCCCTCTCGAATGTAGGGGTGTGGTCGTTCTCATCCCCCACATTGATTTGCACCTCAGCCTCAGACACACGTGGGGGGGACCCTCCATCCCGAGCGTACACTGTGGGCAAGATGGGAGAGTATTAGAGTATACACCCAGTATAATGTAGTGTCTAGTTTCCTCTCTGTGGTGGGTAAATTTAAAAATGATCTGCAGTGGGGCCCAGTGAGTTAGAGTGGACGCGTGTACATGTAGTAATAATATGCTGATAATGTAATAGCAGGCTGCTTTCTTATCATTCATGCAAGCTTGAGCTGTATCAACATAATCCACCAAGTAGGAGCGTGCACACTGGGAACTCCAGCGTAGTAAAATCAAATCATACTTTATTGATAATCCATAAATATCTGGACCAAACGGCTCCCTAACGCGTTTCAAGGGCAATTAGTCATAGGAAGAGAACCACCACATACAAGTGGCGAGTTACTGCTATACTCACTAACTGAATTATTGTATGATATTGCTGGGATATTTCTTGTGAAGGATTCTGCGGAATATGCACCCAGACCACTGAATTTTAATTGTGAGTTTAAACACCTGTTGCAAGCCGCCCTGTGCTTGGGAGCGAATCATTGTTTTAAAAAGGTTGAGAAGAGTCTTTCACCTGCAGGGTGATCTGTGCACACATAACTTTCTCTTTTTTCTGATACTGTATCAGCATAATGTTAGATCCTGTTTACTAATGGATAGTCCTCTTACCTATCAGCCTGTAGAGATCTTTCTGCTCCCGGTCAAGTTGAACCTTTGTGGTTAAGACACCAGTTTCAGGATCAAGGGCAAATTCTTCTCCAGTCACACCCCCATACGTGACCTGTCCACTTTGGCCTGGGAATTCAGATCAGAAAATCAGAATGAAAAGAAATAATCCACACTATCAATTCTGTTCCAGCCAGCATCCAACTCAACTACTCCCCAACACCTTTATCAGTAACAAAACGACAAGCCCCAAAGGAGACCTAAAACATACATTGTAAATCATATAGTGACCGTTAAAGGGGAAGTTCAGTGCAAATACATGTACTTTTCAGAATAAAGAGCAGTATTTTCCCATCCTAATGACCTTAATCTGCCAATTCAGCATTGTGTCTGTGTATAAATAAATGGTCTTGTCCTTGACCCAGTGCCTGGGTTGATTCAGTTGCTCAGTAGAGATCTGAGCATGTCTGACCCATCCAACAGCCAATCAGTAGAAATTACTGTTAGGAACATTCCAAGGAAGTGGTGCATCCTGGGAAGAAGAAGGACCGTTAGAACCTGAAATGTCAGGTCACTAATGTCAACAGCAGGGAATAGCAAAGGGTATGAAATCAACTGATTTTTCAAAATGGGGAGAATATGTAGAATAACTAAGAAGGCATTACACAGACTAACAATTTAACAAATATTGATCATTTCCACTGAACTGTCCCTTTAATGAACGTACATATATGAAAATATTTAGGTAGGGATGTGTCTACTGCCTGTTTCCATTGGGTAAGAAGGGGAAGTGCACCTTTCGTACACATTTTAGCTTATAGTTAAAAGCAGGGTTCCAGTTCGATTGTGTTTAACAGATATAACCTGGGGTCTAGGCTCACTGGGGAGCCCATATGATCATGTGGTAGAGGGGGCTTTTTGACATTTTGGACACAGGGGATCATGGTCTGGTTTATATTTGGCAATTTGTATAGAAGTTAGGTATTCCCGATTCATTAAGAATATTTGTTTAAGCCTCTCAGAGGCTTTGGGTGAAACCAGTTTACATGATTCCAGCACTTCAGGACACTCATTTTTTTCCAACAGGCCAACAACTGATGACCAAGACTGTTGTTTACCTTGAGTTTGTAGTATATTTTAGAAATGAATTTAGCTGAAGAGTCTCCTGTGAACAAAGCCAGGAGTGGATTATTTTTGAATGCTAGGGTTAGGCCCCCTAAATTGGATTTGAAACGCGTGTTTGATCTGCAGGTCTCTAAAAAACATTTTATTAAATGTGAGATCTGGGTCACCCCATATTCCTAGCATTGTGTTCAGGGCTAGGTATGGTCAGGAGCTCTGGTAGATCTCAGTTGCCTTGTTTATTTAGACAAAGACTTTTCAATTTCTGATTTACTATGACATTTTTAGTGGCTGGGTTAAGAGTGGATCAATTGGGGAGGGCAATCTGAGTCCCCTTGGTCCCTAGAGAGTAAATATACATCCAATCAGGGTATTTCTTCAAGAATCCATCCACCTCTGCATGCCACCAGTGATGTAGGTGTGACATTTGTGAGGCCAGGTAGTAGAGGTTTAGGTCTGGGACAGCTAATCCTCCCAGGTCTGTGGGTCTCTTCAAAGCTGACCAGACTACTTTATGTCATTTGAGACCCCATAAAAAAGACTTTAGTAAAGATTCAATCACTTTAAACTTTGATATGGACTGAACACACATAGCAACTACCTTCCCCTTCCCAGTTAATATTTTCCCCATGATTCTCACATATTTTAGCCAAGCCCTTACCCATATCTCTGTCAATGGCCTGCAGTCTTAGTACAGTTGTCCCAGCAGCAAGGTTTTCTTGCACAATTGCATCATAATGGGATTTGTCAAAGGAAGGGACTTCGTCGTTGACGTCCAGAAGTGAGACCCATAGTGTTTGGGTTGAGGAGAGCCGTGGGGAGCCATGATCTAATGCTAGGATGGTCAGATTATAGCCTGGGACCGCCTCCCGGTCTAGAGGTCTAACCACTGTGAGAGCCCCTAGAGAAACAGAGAAGGTTTGTTATTCTGGAATCTTACAGGATACAATCGTATAAGGCCGTGCATGCAAATTCTGAGGGGCTGAATTTTGCCCATGCTTTTAATTTGCAGCAACCAATACGATGTTATCTAACTACAGGAACTCAGTTTAAACGCAAACATCTAATTGGCTGCTGCAAATTAATAGCATGGGCAAACTTTTGGCCCTATTTCTGCATCAGCCGAGTGTCTACTACTGCCATAACCCCACTGGTTACCGTCCCTATTTTCTATTTACTACCATTATTATTATTACTGTTTTCCACTGTCAACAATTCATCATTAGCCTAGAGACTTCTAAACTATCTGACCTACAGCTATGTTACAGCCCAACAGCATGGCACCATACATAAATATATAGTTCTCTAATAAACCTAGCACTGCACCCCGTTCTTACTCCCCAAATGTATACCTGTGCTTGGATGTAACTGGAATCTGCCCTCTTCATTGCCTCCAACCAGCTGATAGCTGACTTTGCCATTATCTCCAAGGTCTAAATCCTGTGCAACCACATAGATAGCTGTAGATCCTATTGGCAAGTCTTCAGGTAGCCAAACCATCTCTGGTGTAATGAAGTTTGGGAAATGATCATTACGGTCACTGATAAAGACACGGGCGGTAACCGAGGTCGCACGTTGCTGGCTGATATTTAAAGGTCGGTCTGAGGCCTCAACTACGAGCAGATAAGAAGGAATTTCCTCACGGTCTAGTGCTTGTGCCAAATGCAGAACTCCTGTTTCTGGGTCCAGACGGAATGTGCTACCTGGGGACCCGGGCTCCTGGCGAATTAAAGAATAACGCACCTGGCTGTTAGGACCTGTTCCATCACGGTCAGATGCCTGGAATGTGAAAACACTGGAGCCAACCTGTGCATCTTCTGGCACCACGAATGTTAACGGATCCTCAGGAAATGTGGGTGAATGGTCATTTCGATCCTGTACTTCTACCTCTACCTGAACCACATAAGGAGGTACATAACCAACAGATACATCCCGGACCTCCTCAATGCTCACGCGAAAGCTGAATCTCGACTGTGTTTCAAAATCCAAATCCCCCACCAAAAAAATATTTCCTGTCTGACCATCAACGATAAAAATGCCGTGTGAGTCATCCAACAAGGTGTACATTCTGGAACCATGTGGGGTTTTAGGAGCCAGAGAGCCCAAAAGGGAACCAGGTGGCAATCCTTCCATGGGAGATAGAACAATGGTACTTGGACTGGATTTAGAAGGATAACGGGTGGATGGCACAACCTGTAAAGCAAATAATATATACAGCTTCTTAGTACAAACGAAGAACATCAATTCAGTATATTATGGTTTCTAGAAGGTATGGGTGGGGAATGCTCAGTTACCTGTATACGAAGGGTGGTTTCAGTGCTTTGAGTAGGACTCCCACAATCGGTCGCCTTCAAGGTCATTGTATAGAGGGAGCGGTCTGAATGCATCAGTGCCGATGCTGTGCGCAATTCCCCCGTGTTTCTGTGCAAATTAAACCTCTCTGCCCAAGGACCTACATAAGCAAGAACAGAGGGTAAAAGATGGAGCTACCCAAAGAGAAGGAATATAGACTTGCTGAGTGTAACAGTACAGACACAGGGGAAGGTTTAACCAGAGAGTAATGCGGTTGTGTGTGAGTATTTAGGAATCTGATAACCTGGGATATTACAATCACTGATTTTGAACAAATCTACTTTATAAAGTAAGGTCTGTTGGTCTGATTTTTGTATTTCTGTCCCTTCATTGTACCTGTCATACTGTAGGTCACCATTCTATTCTGTTCCATCCCTGTACCTGTCAGACTGTAGGTCACCGTTCCATTCTGTTCCATCTCTGTACATGTCAGATGTAAGGTCACCGTCCTATTCTGTTCCCACCTGTACTGTAGACTGTAGGTCACCGTTCCATTCTGTTCCATGCCCGTAACTGTCAGACGTAGGTCACTGTTCCATTCGTTCCATCCCTGTACCGTCAGACTGTAGGTCCCCCCACCGTCCATTTCTGTTCCACCCGTACCTGTCAGGCGTAGGTCACCGTTCCAGTTTCCTGTTCCATCCCTGTAACTGTCAGACTTGTGTCACCGTTCCATTCTGTCCCATCCATGTTAACTGTAAGACTGTAGGGTCAACGCGTTCGCATTCGTTCGGGCAGGGGGGGGTCCCTGACTGTCAGACTGTAGGTCACCGTTCTATTCTGTCCCATACCTGTCTGTCAGACTGTAGGTCACCGTTGCCATTCCTGTTCCATCACTTACCTAATCAGACTGTAGGTCCCCACTGTTCCACTCCTGTACCGGTGGGGGGGGGGGCGCTGGGCACGTTATCGTCCGTCTAGGATCAGACGTAGTCAGTTTCCATTCTGTTCCATCCCTGTACCTGTCAGAGGAGGGTCAGTTCAACGTCCATCCCTTACCTATAGACTGTAGGTCACTGTTCCATTTCTTTCCCCACCCTGTACCTGTCAGACTGTAGGTCACCGTTCCAGATCTTCCCATCCTGGTACCTGTCCCGACTGTAGTCAACGTTGCCACTTCTGTCTCGTCAGTCCCTGTACCTGTCAGGTACTGTAGGTCACCATATCCCTTCTGTTCCCATCCCTGTACTGTCAGACTGTAGGTTCACCATTCCATTCTGTTCATCCACTTCCACTGTAGTACCATCAATTGGTCCATCCTGTACTGTCAGAGTGCACCCTTCCATTCGGTTCCAAGTCCGGGGGTTGCAGAATGTAGGGGTGCACCGTTCCATTCTGTTCCATCCCTGTACCTGTCAGACTGTAGGTCACCGTTTCATTCTGTTCCATCCCTGTCCCTGTCTGACTGTAGTCACCGTTCATTTTGTTCAATCCACTGTACCTGGCAGATGTACTCACCACTTCCATTTGTTCCATCCCTGTACCTGTCAGACTGTAGGTCACCGTTTCCATTCTGTTCCATCTCTTGTACTGTCAAACTGTAGGTCAACCATTCCATCTGTTCCACTCTGAACTGTCAGACTGTTAGGTCACCCGGGGTCCATTTTCGTGTCCCATCCCTGACCTGTTTTATACTGTAGATCACCGTCCATTGCCTCTGTTCCATCCCTGTAGCCTGTCCAGACTTGTAGGTCAAGCGCGGTCTTCAATTCTGTTCATCCCTGATACCGTCAGACTGTATGGTCTCCGTTCCATTCTGTTTCCATCCTGACTGTCAGACGGAGTCACCGTTCCATTCTGTGTCCATCCCTGTACCTGTCAGACTGTAGCTCACCCATTCCATTCTGATTCCATCTTGTACCTGTTCAGACTGTAAGGTACCGTTCATTCTGTCCTCCCTGTACCTGTTATACTGTAGATATCACCGTTCCATTCTGTTCCATCCCTGTAACTGTAGACTGTAGTGGTCAACTCAATTCTGTTCCATTCAACCCGCCGTACCCTGCCCACCCCGCCCACCCCCACGACACCCTGTTACTTGTCGAATGTAGTTCCACCGTTCCATTCGTTCCATCCCTATACCTGTCAGACTGTAGGTCACCGTTCCATCTTTCACATCCCTGTACCTGTCAGACTGTAGCTCACCATTCCATCTGTTTACCACTATGTACCTGTCAGATGTAGGTCACCGTTCATTCTGTTCCATCTCTGTACACTGTCAGACTGTAGGTCCACCCGTTCACATTCTGTCCATCCCTGTACCTGTCAGACTGTAGGTCCCATTCCATTCTGTTCCCATCTCTGGACCTGTCAGACTGTGGTCCACGTTCCCATTCTTTCCATCCCATGTACACTGTCAGACTGTAGTCACTGTTCCGTTCTGTTCATCCTGGTAACTATCAGACTGTAGGTCACCATGTCACACATTCTGTTCAATTTACCTGTCGACTGTGGTCACCGTTCCTCCCGTACTGTCACTGTAGGTCACCGTTCCGCCTTGCCTCCGTTCGTCACTCAAAAGTCCTGTACCTGTCAGTGTAGGTCACTGTTCCATTCTGTTCCATCTCGTACCTGTCAGACTGTGGTCAGCCGTTCCACTTCTTTCCATCTGTACCTGTCGATGTAGGTCCCAGTTCCATTCTGTCCTACCCTGTACTGTCCTATGTAGGTCACTGTCCGTTCCTTTCCATCCCGTACCTGTCAGACTGTAGTCACCAATTCCTTCTGTTCAATTCTGTACCTGTAGACTGTTAGGTCACCGTTCCATTCTGTTCCTCCCTGTACCTGTCAGACTGTAGGTCACCGTTCCATTCTGTTCAATTCCTGTACCTGTCAGACTGTAGGTCACCGTTCCATTCTGTTCCATCTCTGTACCTGTCAGACTGTAGGTCACCGTTCCATTCTGTTCCCTCCCTGTACATGTCAGACTGTAGGTCACCGTTCCATTCTGTCCCATCCCTGTACCTGTCATACTGTAGGTCACCGTTCCATTCTGTTCCATCCCTGTACCTGTCAGACTGTAGGTCACCGTTCCATTCTGTTCCATCCCTGTACCTGTCAGACTGTAGGTCACGTTCCATTCTGTTCCATCCCTGTCCTGTCAGACTGTAGGTCCCGTTTCATCTGTCCATCCCTGTACCTCTCAGACTGTAGGTCACCGTTCCATTCTGTTCTCACTCCTGTACCTGTCAACTGGTATTCCTGTTCCATTCTGTCCATGCCTGTACCTGTCAGAACGTAGGTCACTGTTCCATTCGTCTGTCCATCCTGTACTGTCGACTGGTAGGTCACCGTTCCATTCTGTTCCATCCCTGTACCTGTCAGACTGTAGCTCACCATTCCATTCTGTTCCATCTATGTACCTGTCAGACTGTAGGTCACCGTTCCATTCTGTTCCATCTCTGTACCTGTCAGACTGTAGGTCACCATTCCATTCTGTTCCATCTCTGTACCTGTCAGACTGTAGGTCACCGTTCCATTCTGTTCCATCCCTGTACCTGTTCAGAGCTAGGTCACCATTCCATTCTGTTCAATTCCTGTACCGGTCAGACTGTAGTCACCGTTCCATTCGTTCCACCTGTACCTGCGACTGTAGGCACCGTTCCATTCTGTTCCATCCCTGTACCTGTCCGACTGTAGGTCACGTGTTCCATTCCTGTTCACGATTCTCTGTAACCTGTCAGACTGTAGGTCACCGTTCCATTCTGTTCCCATTCCCTGTACCTGTCAGTCTGTAGTCACCCGTTCCTGTGTCCTATCCCCTTGTACCTGTCCTACTGTTCACTGTTCCGTTCTGTTCCTTCCTCCTGTACCTGTCAGACTGTAGGTCACCATTCCATTCTGTTCAATTCCTGTACCTGTCAGACTGTAGGTCTCCGTTTCCATTTCTGTTCCATCCCTGTACTGTCAGACTGTAGGTTCACCCGCGTTCATTCTGTTCATTCGTACCTCTCAGACTGTAGTCACTGTCCATTCTGTTCCATCTCTGTACCTGTCAGACTGTAGGTCACCACGTTCCATTCTGTTCCATCCCTGTACCTGTCAGACTGTAGTCACCGTTCCATTCTGCTCCTATCCGTACCTGCAACTGTAGGTCACCGTTCCATCTGTTCCATCCCTGTACCGTCAGACTGTAGGTCACCGTTTCATTCTGTTCCATCCCTGTACATGTCAGACTGTAGGTCACCGTTTCATTCTGTTCAATTCCTGTACCTCTCAGACTGTAGGTCACTTTTCCATTCTGTTCCATCTCTGTACCTGTCAGACTGTAGGTCACCGTGTCATCCTCTGTTCCATCCCTGTACCTGTCAGACTGTAGGTCACCGTTCCATTCTGTCCTATCCCTGTACCTGTCACACTGTAGGTCACCGTTCCATTCTGTTCCATCCCTGTACCTGTCAGACTGTAGGTCACCGTTTCATTCTGTTCCATCCCTGTACCTGTCAGACTGTAGGTCACTGTTCCATCCCTGTACCCTCTCAGACTGTAGGTCACCGTTCCTCTGTTCCATCCCTGTACTTCAGACTAGTATTCACTGTTCCATTCTGTTCCATTCCTGTACCTGTCAGACTGTAGGTCACCGTTCCATTCTGTCCAATGCCCTGTACCGTCAGATGTAGGTCCACTATCCATTCTGTCCCATCCCTGTACCTGTCAGACTGTAGGTCACTGTTCCATTCTGTCCTATGCCTGTACCTGTCAGACTGTAGGTCACGGTTCCATTCTGTCCCATCCCTGTACCTCTCAGACTGTAGGTCACCGTTCCATTCTGTTCCATCCCTGTACCTGTCAGACTGTAGGTCACTGTTCCATTCTGTTCCATCCCTGTACCTGTCAGACTGTAGGTCACTGTTCCATTCTGTCCTATGCCTGTACCTGTCAGACTGTAGGTCACTGTTCCATTCTGTCCCATCCCTGTACCTGTCAGACTGTAGGTCACTGTTCCATCTGTTCATCCCGACTACCTGTCATAATGTAGGTCACCTTCCATTCTTCGTCCTATGCGCCTGTACCTGTCAGACTGTAGGTCACTGTTCCATTCTGTCCCATCCCTGTACCTGTCAGACTGTAGGTCACTGTTCCATTCTGTTCCATCCCTGTACCTGTCATAGTGTAGGTCACCGTTCCATTCTGTCCTATGCCTGTACCTGTCAGACTGTAGGTCACTGTTCCATTCTGTCCCATCCCTGTACCTGTCAGCTGTAGGTCAACCGTTCATTCTGTCCGTAGATTCCTGTACCCTGTCAGACTGTAGGTCACTCTGTTTCCATTCTGTCCTATGCCTGTCCTGTCAGACTGTAGGTCACTGTTCCATTCTGCCCATCCCTGTACCTGTCAACTGTAGGTCACTTTCCATTTGTCCCATCCCTGTACCGTCTAATGTAGGTCACCGTTCCATTCTGTCCTATGCCTGTACCTGTCAGACTGTAGGTCACTGTTCCATTCTGTCCCATCCCTGTACCTGTCAGACTGTAGGTCACCGTTTCATTCTGTTCCATCCCTGTACCTGTCAGACTGTAGGTCACTGTTCCATTCTGTTCCATCCCTGTACCTCTCAGACTGTAGGTCACCGTTCCATTCTGTTCCATCCCTGTACCTGTCAGACTGTAGGTCACTGTTCCATTCTGTTCCATTCCTGTACCTGTCAGACTGTAGGTCACCGTTCCATTCTGTCCTATGCCTGTACCTGTCAGACTGTAGGTCACTATTCCATTCTGTCCCATCCCTGTACCTGTCAGACTGTAGGTCACTGTTCCATTCTGTCCTATGCCTGTACCTGTCAGACTGTAGGTCACTGTTCCATTCTGTTCCATCCCTGTACCTGTCAGACTGTAGGTCACCATTCCATTCTGTTCAATTCCTGTACCTGTCAGACTGTAGGTCACCGTTCCATTCTGTTCCATCCCTGTACCTGTCAGACTGTAGGTCACCGTTTCCATTCCTGTCATTCCTGTACCTCTCAACGTAGGTCACTGTTCCATTCTGTTCCATCTCTGTACCTGTCATACTGTAGGTCACCGTTCCATTCTGTTCCATCCCTGTACCTGTCAGACTGTAGGTCACCGTTACATTCTGTTCCATCCCTGTACCTGTCAGACTGTAGGTCACGTTTCATTCTGTTCAATTCCTGTACCTGTCAGACTGTAGGTCACTGTTCCATTCTGTTCCATCTCTGTACCTGTCAGACTGTAGGTCACCGTTCCATTCTGTTCCATCCCTGTACCTGTCAGACTGTAGGTCACCGTTCCATTCTGTCCTATCCCTGTACCTGTCAGACTGTAGGTCACCGTTCCATTTCTGTTCCAGCCTGTACCTGTCAGACTGTAGGTCACCGTTTTCATTCTGTTCCATCCCTGTACCTGTCAGACTGGTAGTCACTGTTCCATCTGTTCCACTCCCTGTACCTGTCATAATGTCGTCACCGTCCATTCTGTCCTATGCCTGTACCTGTCAGACTGTAGGTTCACTGTTCATTCTGTCCCATCTCACTGTACCTGTCAGACTGTAGGTCACTGTTCATTCTGTTCCATCCCTGTACCTGTCAGACTGTAGGTCACCGTTCCATTCTGTCCTATGCCTGTACCTGTCAGACTGTAGGTCACTGTTCCATTCTGTCCATCCCTGTACCTGTCAGACTGTAGGTCAACTGTTCCATTCTGTCCTATGCCTGTACCTGTCAGACTGTAGGTCACTGTTCCATTCTGTCCCATCCCTGTACCTGTCAGACTGTAGGTCACTATTCCATTCTGTCCCATCCCTGTACCTGTCATAATGTAGGTCACCGTTCCATTCTGTCCCATCCCTGTACCTGTCAGACTGTAGGTCACTGTTCCATTCTGTCCTATCCCTGTACCTGTCAGACTGTAGATCACTGTTCCATTCTGTCCCATCCCTGTACATGTCAGACTGTAGGTCACCATTCCATTCTGTCCTATGCCTGTACCTGTCAGACTGTAGCACTGTTCCATTCTGTCCCATCCTTACCTGCAGACTGTAGGTCACTATCATTTTTCCTATCCACTGTACCTGTCAAGGACTGTATGTTCACTGTTCAATTTCTGTCCTATTCCCTGTACCTTCAGACTGTAGGTCACTATTCATTCTGTCCTATGCTGTACCTGTCAGACTTAGGTCACCGTTCCATTCTGTCCATCCCTGTACCTGTCAGACTGTGGTCACTGTTCCATTCTGTTTCTATCCCTGTACCTGTCAGACTGTAGGTCACTGTTCCATTCTGTCCTATGCCTGTACCTGTCAGACTGTAGGTCACTGTTCCATTCTGTCCTATTCCTGTCCTGTCAGACTGTAGGCACTGTTCCATTCTGTCCTCGTACCTGTCAGCTGTAGTCACTGTTCCATTCTGTCCCATCCCTGTACCTGTCAGACTGTAGGTCACTATTCCATTCTGTCCTATCGCTGTACCTGTCAGACTGTAGGTCACTGTTCCATTCTGTCCTATCACTGTACCTGTCAGACTGTAGATCACTGTTCCATTCTGTCCCATCCCTGTACCTGTCAGACTGTAGGTCACCATTCCATTCTGTCCTATGCCTGTACCTGTCAGACTGTAGATCACTGTTCCATGCTGTCCCATCCCTGTACCTGTCAGACTGTAGGTCACTATTCCATTCTGTCCTATCACTGTACCTGTCAGACTGTAGGTCACTGTTCCATTCTGTCCCATCCCTGTACCTGTCAGACTGTAGGTCACTATCCATTCTGTCCTATCGCTGTACCTGTCAGACTGTAGGTCACCGTTCCATTCTGTTCCATCCCTGTACCTGTCAGACTGTAGGTCACTGTTCCATTCTGTTCTATCACTGTACCTGTCAGACTGTAGGTCACTGTTCCATTCTGTCCTATCGCTGTACCTGTCAGACTGTAGGTCCACTATTCCATTCTGTCTTTCCTGTACTCACTGTAGCCACTGTACGTTATGTTCCTTCTGTCCTCCCTGTACGTCAGACGTAGGTCACTATTCCATTCTGTCCTCTCGCTGTACCGTGTAGACTGTAGGTCACCAGTTCCATGCTGTTCCATCCCTGTTACCTGTCAGACTGTAGGTCACCGTTCCAGTCTGTTCCATCCCTTGACCTGTCAGACTGTAGGTTCACCGTTCCATGTCATGTCGTAATCGGCTTGTACCTGTCAGACTGTAGGTCACTGTTCCATTCTGTCCTATGCCTGTACCTGTCAGACTGTAGGTCCACTGTTCCATTCTGTCCTATCCCTGTACCTGTCAGACTGTAGGTCACTGTTCCATTCTGTCCTATGCCTACTGTCCTCTGTAGTCACTATTCCATCGGTCCATCCCTGTCCGTCAGCTGTAGGTCATGTTCCATTCTGTCCTATGCCTGTACCGTCAGACTGTAGGTCACTGTCCCATTCTGTCCTATCCTGTACCTTCAGACTGTAGGTCACTGTTCCATTCTGTCCTATCCTGTACCTGTCAGACTGTAGGTCACTTATTCCATCTGTCCTATCGCTGTACCTGTAGACTGTAGGTCACTGTTCCATTTGTCCTATGCTGTACCTGTCAGACTGTAGGTCACCTGTTCCATCTGTCCTATCCCTGTACCTACGTCAGACTGTAGGTCACTGTTCCATCTGTCCTATCCTGTACCTGTCGACTGTAGGTCACTATTCCATTCTTCCTCATCCCTGTACCTGTCAGACTGTAGGTCACTGTTCCATCTGTCTATGCTGTACCTGTCAACTGTAGGTCACTGTTCCATTCTTCCTATGCTGTTACCTGTCAGACTGTAGTCACTGTTCCATTCTGTCCCATCCCTGTCCTGTCAGACTTAGGTCACTGTTCCATTCTGTCCCATCCCTGGTACCTGTCAGACTGTAGGTCACTGTCCATTCTGTCCATCACTGTACCTGTCAGACTGTAGGTCACTATTCCTTCTGTCCCTAATCGTCTGTTCCCTGTCAGACTGTAGGTCACTGTTCCATTCTGTCCTATCGCTGTACCTGTCAGACTGTAGATCACTGTTCCATTCTCTCCTTCATCTGGGTCTTTGGCCAACAAAGAGGCAATGAACAATCCAGATGTTTTCCCCTCCATTACCTAAAAGAAAGAAGAATAACACAGAATTTCAACACAAATCATTACAATGCATTGAAGACCCATGTAAATAACTGTACTAAAAAATCTGATTTTATCTCCTCAACTCCCAGCTCTAGGTCACTGTGTAAATTAACAAGACTCACCAAGCAGCCCCACCATGGTTCTAGCTGCTACCTCCGATGGTGGGCGAGTGTGATATAACAGACAATCCGTAAGGAACATTGTCATATTCCATATTCTCAAAAAAATCTATTTGTCCTTGGCACCATCAAGGTAAAGACATCAAAATCTATAATACCTGACGCATTTCAGACTAACCATTGCCAAGAGCCATTTTGTAAATTTGAATATTCCATATTCTGACACTACCTGTAGTGATATCTCCTCCCGACAATGGGATCAGAAACATGGGTGAGTTGTCATTTCATCCAAAACACAGTGACATGGACAAGTCCAGTGACACTGCGGGAGGAGCTCCCCCATCCTGGGCAAGACTAGGAGCTGGTATGTGGCCTGGACTTCCCGATCCAAAACTCTGTCTGGCTGACAGTCACCTTAAGTGGAGAAGGTGTTAAAAAGTGGGGACACAAAGTGGCGGGATACGTGGGGTGGAAGGAATCTCGCCATAGGTAAAGGTACAGAAGGCATTTGGAAATGGAATGAGAAGGAACGACTGTACATTGGGCTCAGCTGTGTTAACGGGGTGGAGAGTGAGACGAAAAACAAGGGGGCAGGGACAAAGAGAGATACAGAGCACACTTTGTTAATTAGATCTTTTCTATAGACTATTAATAAGCTATTAAATAGGGTCAAATGTATACCTTACTGTAATGATTTCATGGCTCACCTGACTGGCGGGTGCATTTAGACCAACAATGGACGACACAGAGGAATTATGGTGTGTTAACCGATTGAGGTTAAATACCGATGACTTGGGTGTGTATGGAACGTAAGTTTGACCCGATGAGGGACAGACACAAGGCATATGGGTGGTTAACCTGATTGAGGTTAAATATTGACCCGATGAGGGACAGACACAAGGCATTATGGGTGTTAACCTGATTGAGGTTAAATATTGACCCGATGAGGGACAGACACAAGGCATTATGGGTGTTAACCTGATTGAGGTTAAATATTGACCCGATGAGGGACAGACACAAGGCATTATGGGTGTTAACCTGATTGAGGTTAAATATTGACCCGATGAGGGGGTTAAATATTGACCCGATGAGGGACAGACACAAGGCATTATGGGTGCTCACCTGTGTGAGGATGGATCTGGAAGTCCATTTCTTGGGCTGGCAGTCTGTAGGTGACCCGGCCATTCTGCCCAGCATCTCTGTCTGATGCACTGACCCTCCCAATGACTTCTCCTGCAGGACGATTCTCTAAGATGCTCATAAAGTACCTTTCTTCACTGAGACGTGGTGCGTTGTCATTTTCATCAGTCACTCTAACCCGCACGGTGCACGTGGCAGTACGAGAGCCAGGACCCCCTGATGCCAGGATGGCTAGCACGTAGGCTTCGCGGCTCTCACGATCTAGGGCTCCTCGTACATACAGCCATCCGGTCTCTGCCTCTACACTGAAGCCCACTGCGTCTGCATCGGGACGAAGCCTGTAAATGACTGGGCTGTCCCCTGCACCCGGGGGCTGCGCCCGCACCTGTAGGAGGCGGCTGTGAGGGGGGCTGCCTTCTCGGACTTCCACACGGTAATCAGAAGCCCCACAGGCAGGTTCAGTTTCCAGCTCCATCATTAGAATGGTCAGCTCCAGCACTGATGAAAGCTGAGGGGTTCCGCCATCCAAGGCCAACACCCGCAGGTCATATCGCTCTTGGCTCAGTGGACCGGTGATGCGGAGCTGCCCCAAACTGTCAATACTGAAGGGTCCCTGAGTGTCTATTTCATAATAAATGTGTCCATTAGATGCTGCATCTGCATCTGAGGCCTGTGCCTTAAAGACGACAGAGCCAACAGGGGTGGATGTGTGGAGTCGCAAGGTGTGGAAAGGTGATGGAAAGACCGGAGCGTTGTCATTCACATCAGTGATGTGTAAGGTTACACGGGATTGGGTAAAAGCGGGAGGGGAGCCACTGCAAGCCTGGACCTCTAGGATCAGCTCCGATTCTACTTCCCGATCCAAAGGGCGGAGTGTCGAGAGAATACCGGTATTTGTGTCCAGAGCCAAGAGACCCCTTGGGTCACCAGATGAGAGAGTGTAGAGAATCGGGCTGATAACACCTGGAGACAGAAATGTATATATATTGTGAGTAACGGTGAAAATATAAAGTAGATAGGTAGTGAGTGATGGTGATACAGGGAGGTGGATATATAGTGAGTGATGGTGATACAGGGAGGTGGGATATATAGTGAGTGATTGTGATACAGAGAGGTGGATATATAGTGAGTGATGGTGATACAGGGAGGATGGTGATACAGGGAGGTGGATATATAGTGAGTGATGGTGATACAGGGAGGTGGATATATAGTGAGTGATTGTGATACAGGGAGGTGGATATATAGTGAGTGATGGTGATACAGGGAGGTGGAAGATATATAGTGAGTGATTGTGATACAGGGAGGTAGATATATAGTGAGTGTATGGTTGAAATACATGGAGGGTAGATATATAGTGAGTGATGGTGATACAGGGAGGTAGATATATAGTGAGTGATACAGGGAGGTAGATATATAGTGAGTGATGGTGATACAGGAGGTGGATATATAGTGAGTGATGTTGATACAGGGAGGTGGATATATAGTGATGATGGTGATACAGGGAGGTAGATATATAGTGAGTGATGGTGATACAGGAGGTAGATATATAGTGAGTGATGTTGATACAGGGAGGTGGATATTAGTGAGTGATACAGGGAGGTAGATATATAGTGAGTGATGGTGGATACAGGGAGGTGGATATATAGTGAGTGATGTTGATACAGGGAGGTGGATATATAGTGAGTGATGGTGATACAGGGAGGTGGATATATAGTGAGTGATACAGGGAGGTGGGTATATAGTGAGTGATGGTGATACAGGGAGGTAGATATATAGTGAGTGATGGTGATACAGGGGGTGGATATCATAGTGAGTGATACAGGGAGGTAGATATAGTGAGTGATGGTGATACAGGGAGGTGATATATAGTGAGTGATACAGGGAGGTAGATATTATGAGTGATGGTGATACAGGGCAGGTGGATAGATAGTGAGTGATGTGATACAGAGAGGGAGATATATAGTGAGTGATGGTGATACAGGGAGGTGATATATAGTGAGTGATACAGGGAGGTAGATATATAGTGAGTGGATTGGGATACAGGGAGGGGATATTAGTGAGTGATGGTGATACAGAGAGGTAGAATATAGTGATGATGGTGATACGAGAGGGTGATATATATGAGTGATGGTGATACAGGAGGTGGATATATAGTGACTGATGTTTTGTATATACAAAATGACATTGTATTAAGTTACTGTGGGTTGATGCCTTGATGCTCCCAATCTGGGACCCTGGTGGGGTTCCTCAGAAACTGTGATCTGATAGTGCGACTGGGAAATGTGGGTACGGAGCATTTCCAGAAAGGATGCTGAACATTCAACACGGGCATTAACTTATGCTCTGAACCTCCCTCGTCCTGAGAAACTCACCTCAGGTAAACAACAGATCCAGCCCAAGGTGCAAGCGATCGAGCCACAGAACTGTACCTGAGAGGGAAACCCCCAAAAACAAGATCAAAGATGCTGTGTGGAAGTTTATCCTCCCCCTCTCTATTTGTTAATTGTACTTGGGTCAACTGCTCCAACTGTAATACTGTAGACTGTATATACTGTATAACTGCTCCAACTGTATCCTGAGATGTATAATACTTAGCTCCAAACTGTAACTGTAGACTGTATTATACTAGCATATACTGCTCCAACTGTATATGTAGAATTATATATGTATATACTGCCTCCCACTGTAATACTGTAGAATGTATAGAACTGCAGATAATTGCTCCAACTGATACTGTATATACTGCTCCAACTGTATACTGTATAGACTGTTATTACTGCTATATGACTCCAATGTATTACTTAGACTGTCATATACTGTATAACTCCTCGCAAAACTGTATACTGTAGAATGTATCAGACTGACATAACTGGCCTCACTGTATACTGTATATACTGTATATACTGCTCAACTGTATACTGTATAGACGTGTTATACTGACATTCTGGCATATGCTCCAACTGTATACTGTATATACTGTATATACTGCTTCACAACGTATACTGTATACGACTGTAGTAATGCATATACTGCTCCAACTGATACTGTATAAGACAGCATATACGTGCTCCAATGTCTAGTTACTCTGTATATACTGCTCCAACTGTATACTGTATACCACTGATATACTGCTCCGACTGTAACGTATAGACTGTATAGATGCATATACTGCTCAACTGTAGTCTGTATCTACTGCATATACTGCTCCAACGTATACTGTAAATACTGTTATTACTGCTTCACCTGTATACGGTAGACTGTATACCTGCATATCCTGCTTCCAACTGAGACTGTAGACTGTCTACATCTGCAATATACTTGCTCCAACGGTAATACTTGTAAGACTGGTATAACTGCTCAACTGTATCTGGTAGACTGTATATATACTGCATCTGCTCCAACGTAATACTGGTATATACTGCTCCAACTGTACATACTGTATAATATCTGCATATACTGCTTCCAGCTGTATACTGGTAGACGGTATATAATTCAAATACTGCTCCAACTGTATACTTAGATGTATATACTGCCTACACTGCTCCAACTGTATACTGTAAGATTTATATACCGCATACCTGCTCCCAACTACTGTATATGTAGACTGTATATACTTGCTTCTAGAACTGTTACCTATATAACGCATCTACTGCTCCAACTGTATACTGATAGAACTGTATAACTGCAGATACTGCGCCAACTGTAGACTTATAACTGTATCTACCTGCTCAACTGTATCTGGGAGACTGTATATACTGAATTACTGCTCCCATGTATACTGTAGACTGGATATACTGCAATATACTGCCTTTTTTTCCCTGTATACTTTAGCTGTTATACTGCATATTGCTCGCACCTGATACTGTATAACCTGTATATTCTGCATATCTGCTCCAACTGCATACCGTAAGACTGTATATACTGCTCCAACTGTATAACTGTAGACTGTATAGACTGATATACTGTCTCCAACTGTATACTGTATAGACTGTAATATTCTGCTATACTTTGCCCAACTGTATACCGTAAAATAGACTGTATATAATGCTCCAACTGTATACTGTAACTGGTATAGACTGAATATACTGCTCCACGCTGTATACTGTATAGACCTGTAATATAACTGGCTCCAACTGTAAATACTGTATACTGTATACGTTACTGTAATATATTCTGTCATCTACTCTCAGCTGTCATACGCGTATAGACTGTATATACTGCTCGCTAACTGTATACTGTAGACTGGTATAAGTACTGTATATAGCTACGGCTTCAACTGTATACTGTTATAGACTTTATTATACTTCTCCAGGTTAAGTGAGAAACAAAGTAATTGTATGGAATTGTATGCTACATCTGAACGGGTGGCTACATAACAGGGGGTCAGGATCAATGAAAAGATGCTTCGTTCAGTAAAGTTCATCTGTAGGCTCTGCCCTGACGCACATATGACCTTGCGATCTAACCTATGCGCGGGTCCTCACTTGATTAAGAGCAGAGACGCCAAATGTGTCAGATTGGGGGGCGGGGGGGGGGGAAAGCGCGGAGCCTACGAATTTCAAATTACGAGAGCTCACTTTAAATAGAGATCCTGGTGTGTAGCGGCTTCCATGTGCTCGCTTCCATACTAAATTCTTGTTTCTACTCCAAGGGCAGTTTTTTACCCATAGGCAGCGAATGGTGCCTCTGGGGCTGGTAGCTACCTGGACCATCTTCGCTAGACAACCCAGGTGGAGTGTTCCATAGGCAGGGCAGTATACGAAGCATGCAGCTACAGATGTACCTTTCATCTAATCAAGTGCTTAGGGGCCCTAAGGTTTACGGCGTATAACCATTCATCTATACTAGCTCTGCACTTGTAAAGACACTATGTCACTACTGCACTTGTATAATACACTATACTAGCTCGCAGCTTGTAATAGCGATTATACTACTTCCACCTGTATAGAAATCCACCTTATACTATCCACTTGTAAAGACATTATACACTACTCGCAGCCTGTTAGACAACTATACACTCACCTGTATCAGACACTAGCTCAACTACATCAGCCTGTAAGATCACTATACTACTACCTACTGTAAAGACAGCTATACTACTCCACCTGTATGACACTACAGCTACCGCTATCTGTATAGACACTAACACTAATACTCATTCTGTATCAGACACTACACTACTGCCAGCCGTCGGAAATACAGCTATAAAACTGACTCGGGCATTCCTGTATAGGCACTAAGCACCGACTCCTGGCTCTACACTATCTCATTCGACTGTAGCAGACATCTATACTACTCGCACTTGTACAGTACACTACTATGCTGAGCTCCAGCTTGTATAAGACAATTAACTACTCATCGCATGTATATACTACTATACTGACTCCATCTTATAGACGAAACTGACAACCTACCTCCATCTGTAAATAGACCCTACACTACTCCACCTGTAAAGGTAGTACATCTATTACTGAGCTCCTACCTGTAATAGACGACTATACTGAGCTCCACTGTACAGACACTATACTTAACTCGCACCTGTATAGACACTACAACTACTCCATCTGTAAGACACTTATACTACTCAACCTGTATAGTACAGCTAAACTACTCGCACCTGTATAGACACTATACTAGTCTCTCCAGCTTGTAAAGTTACACTACGATTAAGAGCAGGAGTACGCTCAAAGTGTTCAGTACGAGCCTACAATTTCAAATTAGAAGGGCCCTTTAAATGATCCTGGGGTGGTAGCCATTCCAGTGGTGATCGCTTTCCATAGCAATTCTTCGTTTCTACTTACCATCAGTTTTTTACCCCCAAGGCGAAGTGTCTGGGGTGGAGCACCTGCGTACACCCTAACACCAGGTGAGGTTTCGCATAGCACAGTATACAATCAGTGCAGGCTACAGATGTAACAGTTTCATCAATCATAGTGCAGGGCCAGTCTACGGTTACCCGGCAGGTATATACTCATTAACACACACCATCACTGTAGCCTAAACCCACTGTGATAACATTCTGTTAGACACTATCATAGTAGACACTAACTCTCCACTGTATAGACTAACTATACTACTACCCACTTGTAAAGTACGCATTATACTACTCCTCGACCTTGTATAGACACTATACTACTCACTTGTAAGACTGACTATCTGTAGACTCTACTACTAGCTGCGGCACCTGTATAGTACGACTATACTAACTCTCCACTGTAAAGGGACTACACTATCATTGTAAACATTACTACACATTAGACCTCTTCCACCTGTAAAAAGACACAAGACTTGCTAATAGACCTAACTACTCCACCTCGCCACCTAAAAGTAGCACCTATACTACGTCCTTAAAACACTAACTACTCCACCTGTATAGACCACTACACTACTCCATCTGTATAACACTAACTACTCCATCTGTATAGCCAGACATACCACCTAAGATATCCTACTCTAGTTAGCGACTACATATTCTGGCACTTGCAGACATCATACTACCGCACTTGTATAGGACACTACACTACTCCCAACAATCTTAGCTGACATCGGCAGCCTGTACAGCTATAACTATCTCCAACTGGTATAGACACTACACTACTCCATTGTAATAGAATTATTATCTACTCCAGGACCTGTACAGAGACATATACTAACTCCACTTGATAATAGCTGGACCAACGAACAGCATATCCTACTCCGCTGTATAGACACTACAACTACTCCACTGTAAGACACTATACTACTCCACCTGTATAGACCAACTAATACTACTCCACCTGTATAGACACTATACTACTCCACATTGTAAGACACTACACTGAGCTCATCTGTAAGACCATATACTACTCACCTGTATACATCACTACCCTGTATAGGAAACTATACACTCCACTTGTAAAGACACTACACTGACTCCACTCGGTAAGCCACTTATCACTACTCCACCTGTATAGACACTAACGTACTCCACTACTTAGACCTCCATACTATCCGTCCGACCTGTACAGACACTTCACTACTCCAGCCTGTAAGACACTATACTATCCTAGCCTGTATCAGACACCTACACTACTCACCTGTAAAGACAACATATCAATTACATAGGCTCCATCTCACCTGAATAGACATCTATACTCAACTTGATCAACCTTACTATCCACACTAATCACTACTCCACCGTATAGACACTACTACACTTTTAAACTTAAAGACCACTTCTGTATAGACACTATACTACGCCACCTGTACAGACACTAGTACTACTCACCGTACACAGATATCTCCCGTCATACTATCATCTACAACTAAGCTCAGCCTGATGAATACATATCCACATCTATATACTACATACTCCACCGCTGTAATAACACTATACTACTCCACTCTGTACAGACAGTATACTACTCCACTGAAAGACACTAATACTACTCCACCTGATACTGACACGTACTCACTATAGCTACTATACTACTGCCCATGTATAGACTAAACGCCACTGTAGCACTAACTACCCACTGGTAAAGACTATAACTACTCCAGCTGTATAGGACACTATACTAGCTCCTACTTGAAAGACCACTACAGCTACTCCTACCTGTACAGACGACTTTACATACTCCCACGCTGTATAGACACTATACTAATCCATCCTGTACGCAGGACCCCTATCACTACCGCTCCCTGTAAAGACACTACACTACTACCACTGTACGGCAAGTACACTACTCCACCGTGTAAAGCAAGGATACTACTCCACCTGTATAGTACACTTAATACTACTCCACCTGTACAGACAGTATACTTACTCCCACCTGTATAGATATCACTATCAACTACTCCACTGTATAGACACTATATCGACTCCACTGTAATAGACACTAACTATCCACTCGACAAACATCTATCTCTACTCATGACAACTATATACTCCAACTGTATGCTAAAAACACTAACGTACTCATCTGGTAAAGACATATACTAGCTCCACCTGTCATAGACACTATCACTAATCCATCTGTATAGACACTAAGCTATCCACGTTTATAGACACTACACATAGACATACACACACATACATTAACTCGACTTAAAGACACTATACTACGCCACCTGTATAGAACATAGACGCTACTCCACCGTAGGACAACTACGACTACTACACTGACACTATACTTTCTGGCATACTCCCAGCTGTATAGACACTAACTACTCGCACCTGTAAGACACTATACTTACCTCCACCTGATAGATAACATACACTACTACTCCACCTGTATAGACACTATACTACTCCACTGTAAGATACAAATGTAAGCAACTCATACCGGTATAGACTATAACCCACTTGTAAAGACACTATACTCTCACCTGCAACACTTTATATCACGGTAAGCCTATACATCACGCTACAACATACATACCCTTACACTATATACTCCCATCTGTACAGACACCTACACTACTCCACCGTGATAAGACACTATAACTACTCCACCTGTATAGACACTATACTACTCCAGTACACATTTCTACTCGTATAGACACTATACTCACTGATACCTCCCAGTGCACCTAATCTGTATAGACCTACGCTACTGATCAATAACTTACACCTACGACATTATCTCCACCTGAGCAGACACTGATACTACTCCACTGATACCACCACTCTTTATAGACATATATACCCTTATAGACTTAATATCATCGTAGACTATACTCCACCTAGACAACTACCCACCATGTAGACACCTAGACTACCACGAGACTACACTACTCCACCTGTACAGACACTTATACACTCCAACCTGTTAGACACTTACTACTCCACCTGTACAGACACTATCACTACTCCTGTACCTACTACTCACGTAAGACATACTACACACTCCATCATGTAAGACTCACTTACACTCACTGTACCACTATCTATCACACTGACTATCGACCACGACACTATACTACTCCGAGCCTGTATGAGACAACTAACCTACTACTCCACCTGTAGCAGACCTACTACTACTGCCTCGACGTGTAAAAGACAATATAACTACTCCACTATTGTAAAGACACATACAACTACTCACCTATACAGAACTATCACTACTCCACCTGTACGCGACACTATCTACTCCACTGTACTAGTACAGCTAATCACCTCTCCAACCTGTACAGGACACTACACTACTCCACCGTATAGTGACACTATACTACTCCACCTGTATAGGACCTATATACTACTCCACCTGCTATAGGACACTATACTACTCTCACCTGTATAGGACACTTATATCTACTCACACCTGCTACAGACACTACAACTATCTACACCACCTGTACAGAACACTATAACTACAGAAACCACCTGTGTAGATACTATACTACTTCGCAACTGTATAGACAACTATACTACTCCACGCTGTATAGATAGCTATAGCTACTCCACATGTATAGAGCACTATAGCTACTCAGCCTGTATAGAAATCTAATACTCCAGCCGTGTAAGACACTACACTACTCTACCGTGTAGCATGACACTATACTACGCCAGCCCGGTATAGATATATACTACTCCACTTGTATAGACACTATACTATTGCTCGCACGCTTGTACAGACACTACACTACTCCATTGCCTGTACAGACACTGATACTCCACCTGGTATATAGATACTATACTACGCCCTGCCTACAGGACACTAGCAACTTAGCTCCATCCATTATCAATAACACTTATACTAGCCCACCTGTATAGACACTACACTACTCCCACCTGTACAGAAACTACAACTACTCCAGCATGTACAGGCACTTACACTACTCCACCTGTACGAGCACTATACTACTCACCTGTACAAACTAGACCACTTATAGATATATCTCCACTCTGTGAAGACAATACTACTCACTGTACAGACACTATACTACTCACCTGTTAGACGTACACTAATACAACCCTGTACAGACACTCTACTATCCCGCACTACACTACTCCACCTTGTACAGACCATACTCACGTAGCTTAACTACTCTCCCTGTATCAGACACATATTAGCTCACTGTACAGGACACAATTCCATGTACAGAGACAACTTAACTCCATACAGGGTACACCATGTAGACATCTACTACTGTAATAACTACTACTACTCCATCCACCTAAACATGACAGCTATAGACTACTCGGCCACCTGTAATAGATATATATTTGCATAGCAACTGGATAGACACCTACAGCGATCTCTGTCATTAATTGAATTTTGATGGTAACCTGTGATAAACGTTACACTCTCCACCTGTAGAGATGCTACACTCAATTCACATATAGATACAACACTGCTCACCTATATAGATACTACAACCTACTCCACGCGTATAATTGGTACAGCTGCTTCCCTTATGTTAGGGCAAAACCCTTGTAAAATATTTTTTTCCCTGTCGCTGAATCTTTCAAAATTCTTAAACCTGACTGGATAAATACGAAACAGGAGGGGGATTGTTCCGTAGAATAATGTGGTAACGTCAGAATCCCATGGTAGCAAAACACTTTCTATCCTTATCAGTGCGTCACACTTAAGACTGAGTAAGATTCCTGGTGGGGCTGCTGGCTACCAACACTCCCCCCATAATCATGAGGAATAAAAGACGTGACGGTTATCATTGATATCTCCTGGGCGGTTGGGGGTAACATGGACAAGGGAGGAAGAGACACGACGGGCGCCCTGTTAAAACCACAATAGAGTGGGAAGGTGAGGGATAATTAACACCACTGATTAATTTAGGCTACCCTGTCCTATTACATTGTTGGTTGTCGTTCTCAATGCACACCACAACCCTCCACCCCCAACATACACTGCCCTCAGCCTTATTGGGCACCCTAACCCCCAAACCTTCCATATAACAGGCCCCACCACACGACTAACCACCTAATACACTGCCCGCACCAGGCAAAATAAATGCCTAACCTACATCACTGCTCTATACCCCATATACTAACCAGAGCTGACATACAGGCTTACCAGCCCCATAGACTAACGGCTATCCCGCACATACACTGTCCCACCACATAGTCTAACTTACCTACATACCCTGTCTCACCACTAAACACTTTTAAATCGCAACACTCTACATAATTCTTGCTCTACCCTGCATTACTAACCAACACTACATACACTGCCGCCCGCACAAAAGGACTAACTACCTACAATACACTTCTGTTACTGCCCATTGGGAAACTAACCAACTTACCTACACTGTTTCCCACCACATAGACCAAACTTAACGGCTTACATACGCACTGTCTCCGACCTACAAGTCTAACCAACGCTATCATCACTGGGCTCCAATCACTAGACTATACCAACCTACATATTCTAGTTCTTCCCCATTGACATAACCACCTTACATACACTTCCCCACTTCAAAAGACTAACTAAACCTACATGGGCACATGCTGTCCCGCCTTTGTCAACCAACTTACATACAGCTGTCCGCACCATAGACTAACGAAACCTACATCCACTGGTCCAACACAAGACCCTAACAACCAATAGCATACACCTGTCGGCCACCACATAGTCTTATACCCCCACGCTACATAGCATGTCCGCACCACATTGACTAATACTAACTCTACATACAACTGTCCCAACACATTGATCTAACGGCAACGACTACATACCACTGTCGCGCTAACACACTGACTATACTTCAAACCTACATCAATGTTCGCCTTCCCGTCATCACAAATTCTAATCCCCTAGGCATATCATCTAAACCACTTCTGCATCACTGTCCCACGTCACATAGACTAAACCAAATACATACATTGCCGCAAACCCCATAACTAACCACTACATTAGACTAACTATCCTACATACACTGCCCCACCACTTATAGCCCAACTCATCGCTACAATACACTGTCCACATCATAGACTAAAACTACGATACATGCACTGTCCGCCACTAAATTCTGTACTTTCCTGGGTAGAAATCTGATACATATTCTATACAACCAATTCTGTGCTTCCCTGGGTAGAAATCTGATACATATTCTATACAACCAATTCTGTGCTTCCCTGGGTAGAAATCTGATAACATACATCCTATTCTGTGCTTCCCTGGGAAGAAATCTGATACATATTCTATACAACCAATTCTGTGCTTCCCTGGGTAGAAATCTGATACATATTCTATACAATCAATTCTGTGCTTCCCGGGTAGAAACTGATACATATTCTATACAACCAATTCGTGCTTCCCGGGTAGAAATCTGATACATATTCTATACAACCAATTCGTGCTTCCCCGGGTAGAAATCTGATACATATTATATCAACCAATTCTGTGCTTTCCTGGGTAGAAATCTGATACATATTCTATACACCAATTCTGTGCTTCCCTGGGTAGAAATCTGATACTATCTATACAACCAATTTGTGCTTCCCTGGGTAGAAATTCTGATACATTCTATACATCCAATTCTGTGCTTCCCATTGTGAAAAATAAATATTCTGTGATTTCCTGAATAAACATATTATATGTGTTTAGTGCTTTCCTGAATAAAATTGTATTTACTGTGTGGTATTAATTAGTTTATTAAACCTCTCACCCACTTGGTTTATCCATAACAGCAAGTCTTGCCCCAAATAATCCACAATTGAAATACCCCACTGCACTGTCATTTACAAGTGTTTGGACTGTGGATGAAGCACAGGAAGAACATGTAAACTCCCTGTGAGTAGCAGAGGGGGATTTGAATTCAGGGCTCCCTACACATGGAACCACATGCTCTGTGTTTCAGGAGTTTCCAATCGTATTTGTAACATTTACCTGATAAAAGCTCTTTGAGAACTCGGGGGTGTTATCGTTGACATCCTCTATGTCAGTTTAAATAGCCCGTGTGTGATGTTTTCCATGATGTCTGGATGGTCAATGTGAAGGAACTTCGATCCTCATAGTCTAGTGCTTAGACAGCCAAATCTGCCCCCCGTACCGTAAAATACTGAACGTTCTCTCTGTTGTCCCATCCACTAATAATGTATAGGACAAGGCAGGGCCAGAGTCAACATCATTCCCTGTCACTTGGACAATCCCGATCCAATCAGAGCATCTGCAAAAAAGAAAAGCCACATGTGTGTCTGCTTGTCTACACTGGAGGAATTCCAGTTGGCTGTCAGTCTGAATGTTTCTGGCTTTTCTGAAGTTAGCACTAACTAACCTGCACATGTCTTCTTTAACAAAGACTGAGCAGTGAGAAAATAAACTGTCACTCCACTAGGAGGGGCTACAGAAATCAGGAAATGTCGAAACCAGCAGAATTACAAATAATTCTCAATCTGCTAACTAGCTATATAGTCCACTGCAAATCATTTCCATTTTGGCCTTAGTTATCCTGTATTACATGTAATGTGTACTGGTTTAGTTAGCACTATGTTCTGCTTGTAAAGATTGCATTACCAGATCTAATCAATCCCAGAATAAGCCATTATTCTCTCACCACGATGGTAATTTACACTACTTACCTATATTATCGGGAGTTTATTTACATTACCAGTTCTTATTTTACACTAAGGGCACGGCCACACTGCACCGCAATCGCACACGGACAGTAAGTATAAGGAAAACGCATGCGTTTGCGATTAAAAAGCGGAACTCAAATCGCAACGCACCCAAACGTTGCCGCATTTTACAATGATCTGAAAAAAACGCGAGTGCAATGGCAAAGCAAGAAAAACGATATAGTGTGGCTAGCACTAATGGATGTTATTTAAAAGACAGTATTGTCCAAACTCTGTCCCCACCTCAGTCTGTGATCTATCCAGTGGGAGGAATCGCTCTTCACATTGGTTAGACACTAGGCTAGAGGGGACAGACCACAACCACACAGTTTCATTTGGTCAAACCACCACTTTAGGAAAACTGTGGAGTCCATTCAAGTGTCCTCTATACCATAACAACGCTAGGATATGAGTCTCTCGCATTCTGGATCTTAAGTTACAGGCTGTAAAGTTACATTCAGGATAAACAAGTTGTGACGGTCACATGATGTGCTGTGTAAGAAGCTCCACCTCCCAAAAAACATTTTCTGAAGCTATTTAAAGACAGTTACAGCATTAGGATACAACTGGGCATGCTTGTGCCAAGGCTTGGGTGTGGGGCAATGGTGCAGGTGATGTCAACAGCTCTTAGTGCTAGCTGGAGACACCACCCTTCAAACTGCTATAAGTTTGCATAGATTCCAACTAGAAGCACGATTAAAGGGCACTTGTTTGGAGACCCCAGTTACCGTTAGAGAAGCCAGCTCATGGAGTATGGAGTATCTGAGCCACCATTACACGAGTGATATTACACTTGTTTATTTTACTATACGATAACGCTATTCCCTACATGCTGAGCTCCTGGTCCCTGCAATATTAATGGCACAATGACTCTATCAGTAAGCCTAGTCTGTGTAAGAATGGGGTGGAGGCAGATGGATTCCTAGTAGACTGGTCCAGTTCTGTGGTTACTGCTAATAAATAAAGTACCAGTGGGGAGGGTGGAGAGGAACTTGAAATGAACTTCCAGGGAGCTAAAATGTAGGACACTCACCTTCACGTACTGTCAGCTCCAGCTGTACAGGGATGGTTGGGCTATTGTCATTATACATCCATTACCACTACGTGAGATAGTGGAGCCAGTGAGCGGGGGAGAGCCACGGTCTGTCGCTGTAATAACCAACCTACAGAGGCAAATCAAAAGCACAGGCAATCAGCATAGGAAGAGCAGGGAGGGTGATCTAGAACCATGTCCCTTACTTTGATTCTTTATTGATTCATACAGGATAGGTTTAGGTAGGATGCAAGGCTAAAGAAATGTAAACCATCTCCAATGTCCGCATGTTCTCTAATTCCTCTGTGACATATAAAGGGCATTCTCACTCACTTATAAAGAAGAATTCTGCCCACTTACAGTGCTCCTCACATATAAAGGATGCTCTCCACTCACAGTGCTCCTCACATATACAGGATGCTCACCACATATACAGGAGCTCTCCACTCATAGTGCTCCTCGCATATACAGGATGCTCCCCACTCACAGTGCTCCTCACATATACAGGATGCTCCCCACTCACAGTGCTCCTCACATATACAGGATGCTCACCACATATACAGGATGCTCTCCACTCATAGTGCTCCTCACATATACAGGATGCTCCCCACTCACACTGCTCCTCACATATACAGGATGCTCCCCACTCACACTGCTCCTCACATATACAGGATGCTCCCCACTCACACTGCTCCTCACATATACAGGATGCTCTCCACTCACAGTGCTCCTCACATATACAGGATGCTCTCCACTCACAGTGCTCCTCACATATACAGGATGCTCTCCACTCACAGTGCTCCTCACATATACAGGATGCTCTCCACTCACAGTGCTCCTCACATATACAGGATGCTCTCCACTCACAGTGCTCCTCACATATACAGGATGCTCCCCACTCACACTGCTCCTCACATATACAGGATGCTCCCCACTCACACTGCTCCTCACATATACAGGATGCTCCTCCACTCACAGTGCTCCTCACATATACAGGATGCTCCCCACTCACACCCGCTCTAGTATACAGGATGCTCCCACTCACATTGCTCCTTACATATACAGGATTCTCCCCACACACAGTGCTCCTCACATATATAGGATGCTCTCCACTCACATTGCTCCTCACATACACAGGATGATCCCCACTCACACTGCTTCTCACATATACAGGATGCTCCCCCACTACACTGCTCCTCACATATACAGGATGCTCTCCACTCACATTGCTCCTTACATATACAGGATTCTCCCCACACACATTGCTCCTCATATATATAGGATGCTCTCCACTCACATTGCTCCTCACATACACAGGATGCTCCCCACTCCACCCCACTGCACTCCTCACACTATCACATTGCCCCCACACCTAACAGTGCCCCACTGCCTATACATCAAGCACACTGTAGCAAATACAAGATGCTCCCCACTCAAACTGCTCCTCACATTAACAGGATGTCCTCCACTCACATTGCTCCTTACATATACAGGATGCTCCCCACTCAAACTGCTCCTCACATATACAGGATGCTCTCCACTCACATTGCTCCTTACATATACAGGATGCTCCCCACTCAAACTGCTCCTCACATATACAGGATGCTCCCCACTTACAGTTCTCCTCACATTTATATATTTACTTCGGCTTCAACATTCTGTTCAAGAAAGACTCCCAGGTTGCCCAAGACAACCCCTCTTCTTTATTTTCTATTCTAACACTAAGAGGGCATGTGGTGTAATATATATATATTACAATATAGAGATCCTACGTGCGTTGGACCAGATCTCATGGTCCAAATGGTGAAGTGGGGTGATACTGTAGACTGTATATACTGCATATACTGCTCCAACTGTATACTGTATAGACTGTATATTCTGCATATACTGCTCCAACTGCATACCGTATAGACTGTATATACTGCTCCAACTGTATACTGTAGACTGTATATACTGCTCCAACTGTATACTGTATACTGTATAGACTGTATATTCTGCATATACTGCTCCAACTGTATACCGTATAGACTGTATATACTGCTCCAACTGTATACTGTAGACTGTATAGACTGTATATACTGCTCCAACTGTATACTGTATAGACTGTATATACTGCTCCAACTGTATACTGTATACTGTATAGACTGTATATTCTGCATATACTGCTCCAACTGTATACCGTATAGACTGTATATACTGCTCCAACTGTATACTGTAGACTGTATATACTGCTCCAACTGTATACTGTAGACTGTATACACTGCATATACTGCTCCAACTGTATACTGTAGACTGTATATACTGCTTCAACTGTATATGGTAGACTGTATATACTGCATATACTGCTCCAACTGTATACTGTATATACTGCTCCAACTGTATACTGTATATACTGCATATACTGCTCCAGCTGTATACTGTAGACTGTATATAATGCATATACTGCTCCAACTGTATACTGTAGAATGTATATACTGCATACACTGCTCCAACTGTATACTGTAGAATGTATATACTGCATACACTGCTCCAACTGTATACTGTAGACTGTATATACTGCTCTAACTGTATACTCTATATACTGCATATACTGCTCCAACTGTATACTGTATAGACTGTATATACTGCATATACTGCTCCAACTGTATACTGTATACTGTATATACTGCTCCAACTGTATACTGTAGACTGTATATACTGAATATACTGCTCCAACTGTATACTGTAGACTGTATATACTGCATATACTG
Source organism: Hymenochirus boettgeri (assembly GCA_019447015.1). Classification (NCBI taxonomy): domain Eukaryota; kingdom Metazoa; phylum Chordata; class Amphibia; order Anura; family Pipidae; genus Hymenochirus; species Hymenochirus boettgeri. The sequence continues at coordinate 335,716,250 of CM033470.1, forward strand.
CTCCAGGTAAGTAGAAACAAAGAATTGTATGGAATTGATGCACACTGGAATGGCTACAAACCAGGATCAATGAAAAGATCTTCTTCATTAAGAACTGTAGGCTCTGCCTGACGCACTTTGACCTTGCGATCTTAACCGTATTGCGCCTACGATTAAGAGCAGGAGACGCTCAAAATGTGTCAGACGGAGCCTACAATTTCAAATTAAGAAGCCCTTTAAATAGATCCTGGTGTGTAGCCATTCCAGTGTGCATCGCTTCCATACAATTCTTTGTTTCTACTTACCTCAGTTTTTACCCAAGCGTTCCATACAATTCTTTGTTTCTACTTACCTCAGTTTTTACCCAAGCGAAGGGTCTGGGGCTGGAGGCACCTGGACCACCCAACAACCCAGGTGAGTGTTTCCATAGCACAGTATACAATCATGCAGCTACAGATGTAACAGTTTCATCAATCAAGTGCAGGGCCCAAGGTTTACCGGTATACACCACACTATACTACTCCACTTGTAAAGACACTACACTGATACAGGGAGGTAGATATATAGTGAGTGATGGTGATACAGGGAGGTGGATATATAGTGAGTGATGGTGATACAGAGAGGTAGATATATAGTGAGTGATGGTGATACAGAGAGGTGGATATATAGTGAGTGATGGTGATAAGGGAGGTGGATATATAGTGACTGATGTTTTGTATATACAAAAGACATGTTATTTAAGTACCTGGTGGGTTGATGGCCTTGATGCTCCCAATGCTGGACCCTGGTGGGGTTTCCTCAGAAACTGTGATCTGATAGTGCGACTGGAGAAATGTGGGTACTGAGCATTTCCAGAAAGGATGCTGACATTCACACGGGCATTAACTTCTGCTCTGACACCTCCTCCGTCCTGAGAACTCACCTCAAGGTAAACAACAGATCCAGCCCAAGGTGCAAGCGATCGAGCCACAGAGACTGTACCTGAGAGGGAAACCCCCAAAAACAAGATCAAAGATGCTGTGTGGAAGTTTAATCCTCCCCCTCTCTATTTGTTTAATTGTACTTGGGGTCAACTGCTCCAACTGTATACTGTAGACTGTATATACTGTATATACTGCTCCAACTGTATACTGTAGACTGTATCTTACTGCTCCAACTGTATATACTGTAGACTGTATATACTGCATTCATACTGCTCACTACTGTTTATACTGTCGACTGTATATATATGATATTACTGCTCCAAAAAAACTGTATACCTGTTAGAATGTATAGACTGCATATATTGCTCCAACTGTGTATAAACTGTATTACTTGCTCCAACTGTATACTGTATAGACTGTTATACTGCATATACTGCTCCAACTTTCTGTATACTTAACTGTATATACTGTAAATATATTAATATAGCACTGCTCCAACTGTAATCTGTAAATGTTAGTATAGACTGCTATATACGCTCCAACTGTTATGTATACTGTATATAATGTATTAGCTTCCAACTGTATAATGTATACCTGTATTATACTTTCTGTATATACTGCTCCAAACGTATTTATTTTATACTGTATAACTGTAATATACTGCCTTCCAACTGTATCTGTTGAGATGTATCATACTGCTATATACTGCTCACCTGATACTGTATAACAGCATTAATAACTGTCACCTGTGTTATAAAAAATAATGTACTCTGTATATACCTTGCTCCAACTGTTATACTGATACACTGCATATATGCTCCGACTGTATACTGTATAGACTGATATACGCATAACTGATCCAACTGTAGTCTGTATATACGGCATATACTGCTACCAACTGTCATACTGTATACTGTACTATACTACTGCTTCAACTGTAACGGTATACTGTATACATGTGCATATATACTGCTCAACTGTATACTGTAACGTATACAACTGCATATACTGCCCTCCAACTGTATACTGAGACGTATATACTGCTTCAACTGTATATGAGACTGTCATATACGCATATACTGCTCCAACTGTATACTGTATATACTGCTCCAACGTTATACTGTATATTACTGCATATACTGCTCAGTCCTGTATACTGTAGACTGTATATAATGCATATACTGCTCCAATGTATACTGTAGAATGTATATACTGCATACACTGCTCCACACTGTATACTGTAGTAATGTATAGTACTGCATACACTGCTCCAACGTATACTGTAGACTTATTACTGCTCTAACTGTATAACTCTATATCGCATATACTGCTCCAACTGTATACTGTATAGACTGTATTACTGCATATACTGCTCCAACTGTTACTGTAGACGATATACTGCTCCAACTGTATACTGTAGACTGTATATAACTGAATATACTGCGCCAACTGTATATGTAGACTGTATAATGATATACTGCTCCAACTGTATACTGTGACGTTATACTGCCTACTCGCCAACGTATACTGTATAGATGTATAGTCTGCATAATGCTCCAATGCATACCGTATGGACTGTACTATTGACTGCTCCAACTGTATACTGTTAGAATGTTATAGACTGATATACTGCTCCAACTGTATACTGTAGACTGTATCTGCTATACTGCTCCACTGTATACCGTATAGACTGTTATACTGCTCCAACTGTATACTGAATTATAGACTGTACGCTCCAATGTATCGTATAGACGTATATACTGCTCCAATGTATACTTATACTGTATAGACTGATATGATATACTGTCCACTGTAACTATGACTGCTATCCACTGTCTGTACTGTATAGACTGCTACTATACTGACTCCAGGTAAGTAGAAAACAAAGAATTGTATGGAATTGATGCACACTGGAATGGCTACAAACCAGGATCAATGAAAGATCTTCTTCTTAAAACTGTAGGCTCTGCCGACGCACTTTGACCTTGCGATCTTAACCGTATTGCGCCTACGATTAAGGAAGAGGGAGAGCGCTCAAAATGTGTCAGACGGAGCCTACAATTTCAATAAGAGAGCCCTTTAAATAGATCCTGGTTGTAGCCATCCAGTGTGCATCGCTTCCATACAATATCTTTTTTCTACTTACCTCAGTTTTACCCAGCGAAGGGTCTGGGGCTGGAGGCACCTGGACCACCCACAACCCAGGTGAGTGTTTCCATAGCACAGTATACAATCATGCAGACTACAGATGTAACAGTTTCACAATCAAGTGCAGGGCCCAAGGTTTACCGGTATACACCACACTATACTACTCCACTTGTAAAGACACTACCTACTACACTGTAAGACACATACATCCACTTGTTAAAGACAATATAGACTTACTCATCCACCTGTAAGACACTATACTACTCCACTTGTAAAGACATTATACTACTCCACCTGTATAGACACTATACTACTCCACCTGTACAGACACTACACTACTCCACCTGTAAAGACACTATACTACTCCACTTGTAAAGACACTATACTACTCCACCTGTATAGACACTACACTACTCCATCTGTATAGACACTACACTACTCACATCTTATAGACACTACATACCACCTGTAAAGACACTATACTACTCCACCTGTATAGGCACTACACTATCCCACCTGTACAGACACTATACTACTCCACTTGTAAAGACACTACACTACTCCACTTGTAAAGACATTATACTACTCCACCTGTACAGACACTATACTACTCCCATCTGTATAGACACTACACTACTCCATCTGTATGACCCTACACTACTCCACCTGTAAAGAACTATACTACTCCACCTGTATAGACACTATACTACTCCACCTGTACAGACACTATACTACTCCACCTGTATAGACACTACACTACTCCATCTGTATAGACACTATACTACTCCACCTGTCATAGACACTAAACTACTCCACCTGTATAGACACTATACTACTCCACTTGTAAAGACACTACGATTAGAGCAGGAGACGCTCAAAATGTGTCAGACGGAGCCTACAATTTCAAATTAAGAAGCCCTTTAAATAGATCCTGGTGTGTAGCCATTCCAGTGTGCATCGCTTCCATACAATTCTTTGTTTCTACTTACCTCAGTTTTTACCCAAGCGAAGGGTCTGGGGCTGGAGGCACCTGGACCACCCAACAACCCAGGTGAGTGTTTCCATAGCACAGTATACAATCATGCAGCTACAGATGTAACAGTTTCATCAATCAAGTGCAGGGCCCAAGGTTTACCGGTATACACCACACTATACTACTCCACTTGTAAAGACACTACACTACTCCACTGTATAGACACTATACCTACTCCACTTGTAAAGACATTATACTACTCCACCTGTATAGACACTATACTACTCCACTTGTAAAGACATTATACTACTCCACACTGTATAGACACTATACTACTCCACCTGTACAGACACTACACTACTCCACCTGTAAAGACACTATACTACTCCACTTGTAAAGACACTATACTACTCCACCTGTATAGACACTACCACTACTCCATCTGTATAGACACTACACTACTCCATCTGTATAGACACTACACTACTCAACCTGTAAAGACACTATACTACTCCACCGTATAGGCACTACACTACTCCACCTGTACAGACACTATACTACTCCACTTGTAAGACACTACACTACTCCACTTGTAAAGACATATACTACTCCACCTGTACAGACACTATACTACTCCATCTGTTAGACACTACACTACTCCATCTGTATAGACACTACACTACTCCACCTGTAAAGACACTATACTACTCCACCTGTATAGACACTATACTACTCCACCTGTACAGAAACTATAACTCCACCTGTATAGACACTACACTACTCCATCTGTATAGACACTATACTACTCCACCTGTATAGACACTAAACTACTCCACCTGTAGACACTATACTACTCCACTTGTAAAGACACTACACTACTCCACTTGTAAGACATTATATTACTCCACCTGTATAGACACTATACTACTCCACTTGTAAAGACACTACACTACTCTACCTGTACAGACACTTTACTACTCCACCTGTATAGACACTATACTACTCCACCTGTACAGACACTATACTACTCCACCTGTAAAGACACTATACTACTCCACCTGTACAGACACTACACTACTCCACCTGAAAGACACCATACTACACCGTATAGACACTACTCCACCTGTACAGACACTATACTACTCCACCTGTATAGACACTACACTACTCCATCTGTATAGACACTACACTACTCCACCTGTATAGACACTATACTACTCCATGTATAGACACTACACTACTCCACCTGTAAATACACTATACTACTCCACCTGTATGACACTATACTACTCCACCTGTACAGACACTATACTTACTACCACCTGATAGACATAAACTACTCCACCTGTATGACACTATACTACTCCACTTGTAAAGACACTACACTCTCATCTGTAAAGACATATATACTCCACCTGTATATGACCACTATCTATCCACTGTTAAGACTACACTACTCTACGCAGTACCGAACACTTTACTACTCCACCTGTATAGACACTATACTACTCCACCTGTACAGACACTACACTACTCCACCTGTAAAGACACTATACTACTCCACCTGTACAGACACTACACTACTCCACCTGTAAAGACACTATACTACTCCACCTGTATAGACACTATACTACTCCACCTGTACAGACACTATACTACTCACCTGTATAGACACTACACTACTCCATCTGTATAGACACTATACTACTCCACCTGTATAGACACTACACTACTCCATCTGTATGACACTATACGACTCCACCTGATAGACACTACACTACTCCATCTGTATAGACACTATACTACTCCACCTGTATAGACACTACCACTACTCCATCTGTATAGACACTATACTACTCCACTCTGTAAGACACTACACTACTCCACCTGTACAGACACTTTACTACTCCACCTGTATAGACACTATAATACTCCACCTGTACAGACACTACACTACTTCCACTGTACAGACACTACACTACTCCACCTGTAAAGCCACTATACTACTCCACCTGTATAGACACTATACTACTCCACCTGTACAGACACTATACTACTCCACCTGTATAGACACTACACTACTCCACCTGTATAGACACTATACTACTCCACTTGTAAAGACACTATACTACTCCACTTGTAAAGACACTATACTACTCCACCTGTACAGAAACTATACTACTCCACTTGTACAGACACTACACTACTCCACCTGTAAAGACACTACTACTACTCCACCTGTATAGACACTATACTACTCCACCTGTATAGACACTATACTACTCCACTTGTAAAGACACTACACTACTCCACCTGTACAGACACTATACTACTCCACCTGTATAGACAATATACTACTCCACCTGTACAGACACTACACTACTCCACCTGTACAGACACTATACTACTCCACCTGTATAGACACTATACTACTCCACCTGTACAGACACTACACTACTCCACTTGTAAAGACACTAACTTACTCCCCTGTAAGACACTATACTACTACGCCACTTGAAAGACACTACACTACTCCACCTGTACAGAAACACTAGTACTCCCCTGTATAGAACTATATACCCACCTGTACAGACAACTACCCTACTCCACTGTAAGACACTATACTACTCCACTGAAAGACACTAATCACTACTCCACCTATACCGAAGAAACAACCTACAACTACTACCACCTTGTACAGACACTATACTACTCCACCTGTATAGACACTCACCACTCCAACCTGTACTAGACATATCCTTACTCCACCTGTATGAACTAGCACTACTACCTGTATAGATACATAATACTCCACCTGTATAGACACTATACTACTCCACCGATAGACACTATACTACTCACCTGTACAGACACTACACTACTCCACCTGTACAGACACACTATACTACATCCACCTGTATAGATACTATACTACTCACCTACTCACACTGTATAGACCTATACTACTCCACCTGTATAGCACTCTACTACTCCACCTGTATAACACTCACTTACTCCACTGTACAGACCTAACACTCTACTACGAACTATATACGCACCTGTATAGATACTATACTACTCCACTTGTATAGACACTATACTACTCCACCTGTACAGACACTACACTACTCCACCTGTACAGACACTATACTACTCCACCTGTATAGATACTACATACTACTCCACCTGTACAGACACTACACTACTCCACCTGTACAGACACTATACTACTCCACCTGTATAGACACTACACTACTCCACCTGTACAGAAACTACACTACTCCACTCTGTACAGGCACTACACTACTCCACCTGTACAGACACTATACTACTCCACCTGTACAGACACTATACCACCGTATAGACACTATACTACTCCACTTGTAAAGACACTATACTACTCCACCTGTACAGACACTATACTACTCCACCTGTACAGACACTACACTACTCCACCTGTACAGACACTATACTACTCCAGCTGTACAGACACTAAACTACTCCACCTGTACAGATACTATACTACTCCACCTAAACAGACACTATACTACTCCACCTGTATAGATACTATATTGCACCAACTGTATAGACACTACACAGATTCATCTGTATTAATTGATTTTCTGATGTACCTGTATAAACGTTACACTACTCCACCTGTATAGATGCTACACTAATTCACCAGTATAGATACAACACTGCTCAACCTATATAGATACTACACTACTCCACCTGTATAATTGGTACACTGCTCCCTATGTTAGGGCTAACGCCTGTAAAATATTTTTTCCCTGTCTGCTGAACTTTCAAAATTCTTACCTGAATCTGGATCAATACGAAACAGAGGGGGATGTTTCCCAGAAATAATGTGGTACGTCAGAATCCCATGGACAACCTCATCCTTATCACGTGCGTTCACCACTTAAGACTGGAGTTCCTGGTGGGCTGCTGGCACCAACACTCCCCCCATAATCATGAGGATAAAAGACCGGACGGTTATCATTGATATCTTCCAGGGTAACATGGACAAGGGAGGAAGAAGACAGACCGCCCTGAAAACCACAATAGATGGGAAGGTGAAGGGAAAATTAAACACCACTGATTTAAATTTAGGCTAACCCTGTCCTATTACATTTGTGTCTTCTCAACACCCACACCCTCCACCCCCAACATACACTGCCCCATTCATGGACTAACCCACCTCCATATAACACCCCACACAGACTAACAACCTACATACACTGCCCCACAACAAAGACTAACCAACCTACATACACTCCTACCTACCCATATACTAACCAAGCTAAATACACTTTACCACCCCATAGACTAACCATCCACATACAGTCCCACCACATAGTCTCAACTTACCTACATACACTGTCTCACCACAAACACTAACCAACCTACATATTCTGCTCTACCCCATTGACTAACCAACCTACATACACTGCCCCACCAAAAGACTAACTAACCTACATACACTGCTGTACCCCATTGACTAACCAACTTACATACACTGTCCCACCACATAGACAAACTAACCTACATACACTGTCCCACCACAAAGTCTAACCAACCTACATACACTGCTCCATCACATAGACTAACCAACCTACATATTCTGTTCTTCCCCATTGACTAACCAACCTACATACACTTCCCCACCAATAAGACTAACTAACCTATATGCACTGCTGTCCCCCTTTGTCTAACAACTTACATACACTGGTCCCAACATAGACTAACCAACCTACATACACTGTTCCACCAATAGACTACCAACCTACATACACTGTCCCACCACATAGTCTAACCCACCTACATACACTGTCCCACCACATTGACTAACTAACCTACATACACTGTCCCAACACATTGACTAACCAACCTACATACACTGTCCCAACACACTAAGTCCCTGTGTATAAGATCCTGTGTATAAGACCCAGTGTATAAGACCCTGTGTATAAGACCCTGTGTATAACACCCAGTGTATAAGTCCCTGTGTATAAGATCCTGTGTATTAGACCCTGTGTATAAGATCCTGTGTATAAGACCCTGTGTATAACACCCAGTGTATAAGTCCCTGTGTATAAGATCCTGTGTATTAGACCCTGTGTATAAGATCCTGTGTATAAGACCCTGTGTATAAGACCCTGTGTATAAGACCCTGTGTATAACACCCAGTGTATAAGTCCCTGTGTATAAGACCCTGTGTATAAGACCCTGTGTATAACACCCAGTGTATAAGTCCCTGTGTATAAGATCCTGTGTATTAGACCCTGTGTATAAGATCATGTGTATAAGACACATAATTTCCACTGTGGGGTGTTCTATACCAAAGTTGATTTAAGGGGTAGATGTGATGTTTGGAACAATGTATCAGTTTTCTTTTTGTATAACTCCTGGGCATGTTTGAATTTAATAAATTCTTCTTCAACAAAAATCTCTCCAGTTACTTTTACTTTGTAACTGAATGAAGAATTCCTCTCTTCCTGGGTGAATCACATTGGGCATGTCTGAGCTCAACAAGCTTGGGGTAGGAACTGCAAAGAATTCACTTCCGTAATGTTTAGCCATGCATTCTTTATTGAATCCCACCATCTACTACTCGGACCATTCTTTTACAGTTAAGGGTAAACATGGGGGGCCATATTTAGTTGAGCAGGAAGAAAGGGCGGCTGTCATTTTGGTGATCCCACTGTTATAGAATTTTACACTGATAGTTTAAAACATACTGTACGTCAGGAAGAAAGACATTGTTTACTTATTTCTGGACAAGTGAATCAATATACACTAAGTACTGTAGGAGATATTGTCCTAAGGAAGATTCAGCCAATTTTATTTATGGAGAAAACTTTCTGCCGAAGTCTATTTTATCCTTTAGTTCTTTGCCGAATGCCTTTAAATATCTACATACAGTCTTTGGTGTGTGCACTGCAGATTGTGTTGTGGCAGGGTTCAATTTATCAGCCACGGTTTAATGATCTTCCCCATCAGACCACAGCAGGACAAACTATCAGCCAGTTGTTTGCAAAACAGCTGAAAAAATATCAGGTTAAATCTCTTTGGCTGATTAATAAAAAAAACATGAGCTTTGTTATCAGCATGGTTTCTATTACGAAAGAGCACAGAACGTTCTGTTCGTTTTTCTGGAGAGCGGTATCTTTTTTTCCTTGGCTATTCTCTGAGTTAAAGGGTATGTCCATCAAAAAAGTTGGTTTCTATCTGATTTACTGAAGAACAGGAGGTAAATGCACTATCTCTTACCTCTCGTTCTTCAGTAAATCTTCCAGGAGAGGAGGAGACACTTACCAATGGACCCTCTCCAGCGCCAACTTCCCTGACGCCTCCGACGCATCTGTGCGCATATGCACACAGTGCGAAGGAGCGAGGAGACTATCAGTGAAGTCGGTGCTGGAGCAGGTCAGTGGGTAAGTTTCTCCTCCTCTCCTGTAAGATTTACTGAAGAACGAGAGGTAAGAGAGAGTGCATTTACCTCCTGTTCTTCAGTAAATTAGATAGAAACCAACTTACTTTTTTGATGGACATACCCTTTAACTCAGAGAATAGCCAAGGATGGACATACCCTTTAAAGGGCATGTCCACCCCCGAAACTAAAATTTAACCCCTTACTGGCCACATTAAGAAGTTTAAAACAAGCCTTACCTTACATTTCTGCTCAAAATAGTTCCCCTGCTGTGCCCCTCCAAAGTTCAGGAAACTGCTGTGTAGAAGCAGTGTGTGACTCATGCTGTGCCTGAGTCTGCCTCAACTGACTAACCAACCTACATACAATGTTCCCCACACAAAGTCTAACCCACCTACATACACTAAACCACCTGCATTCACTGTCCCACCACATAGACTAACCCAAATACATACATTGCCCAACCCCATAGACTAACCCAACTACACTTAGACTAACTAGCCTACATACACTGCCCCACCACATAGCCCAACTAACCTACATACACTGTCCCACCAAATAGACTAACTAACCTACATGCACTGTCCGCCACATAGACTAACCTACATACACTGTCTACCACATAGATTAACCCACCTACATACACTGTCCCACCACATAGATTAACTAACCTACATACACTGTCCCACCACATACACTAACCAACCTACATACACTGTCCACCCCATAGACTAACTAACCTATATACACTGCCCCTAGCTCTTACCCCATCTGTGGCAGTAATGTGCAGAAGGAAGGAGCGTTCGCCATTATCCCGGTCCAGGGTCTCGGAGATACAGATGTTACCAGTCTCTGGGTGAATGCGAAACTGGTGGGGAGATGTGGGGCTCAGTGAATACGAGACTTTTCCCAGGTTCCCACTGTCGGGATCGGTTGCAGAGACCTTACAGAGATGGAACGCAAGATTGTTATACATTAACCCTTACAGTGATGCACAAGTCTGTAAATAACCCCGTCTATAAAATAGGACTTGAAGGCAAGTGATTAACTCTCCAATGCCTCATTCACACTTGACACTTGTGTTTTACAAATAATGGTCCAACTGTGAATGGTAACAGGAACATTGGCCAGTCAACATGTGAATGGCGAATTGATGCAATGGTAAACCAGCATATGGCCAGCATTATACAGACGATTACAGATAGTTTGAACTCTTTCTCTTATCTAGACAGCATGAGACAGATTAATCCCTTGTACACACATTGTTAGACGGATTGTAATGCAATCAGTGCGATAGCCTTTAAAGCTGGGTACACACAGCAAAGATGTTTGAAAGATGACAGACAGGATCTTGTGTGTACCTAGCTTAAAGGTGGCCATACATATGAACGATAATAGGTAAATTCCGTTGGGGAACGACAGAATGTACCTATTATCGTTCCTGTGTAGGACCGTAGTCAGCACTATGATCGATCAGGAATGACAGAAAATTTCCGGCTTTTGTCATCGGCTCCCTTTACCTGAAGTAGAGGGAGCCGATACAAACGTGCGGTGTATGGCCGCAAGGACGACCGATCCCTATACCGCGTATGCGGATTGGTTGGGTCCGTGTGTGCTGTTCCCACAGCATGTGTGCCAACAGATACCAATGTGATCTGTCGGCACACATGCTGTGGAATCTCATGTGTATGGCCAGCTTTAGCCTTTATCCCTAAAGACAGGCTACTCAGCTACTGCCGAGCAGACTGTTCTTTTTTATGAAGTGGTAGGGAACTGTAGACCCCCTGCAGCAATCCATCAGGACAGGATACTAAACAATGATGATAGGAGCTTTTACACACATTAGACTGTAGACAGGCCACAGGGCAGGCAAAAAACACACAGTGGGTACTGTTACATGTGTATATGCAAATGATATATATAACAACAACAGGGAGAATAGGAATACACAGCACTCAAACGTTGAAGTAAAAGTGTACAGTATATACACACACATTATTAGGGGGTAGGAACAGTGATAGAATCATTAAAATAAAAATATACACAAACATCTCCGTAATGGAAATACATATTGTGAGTACAACCCAACTTACAACCCCCCTAAAATGGTAAGCCCAAGTCAGCAAACTTATCTGTCCGTAGTCGGTAAGTAAGTCAAGGTAACACCAAGGGGGTAGCACTATCGTGCAAAAATTAGGAGGTTAAGGTAACACCAAGGGGGTAGCACTATCGTGCAAAAATTAGGAGGTTCCACAGGGAGGAATAACAGCTATACGCGTTTCGCCTTGTGTGGAGGCCAAATGTGTATAGAGTTTGCTCTGATGGCCGCTGTTATTCCTCCCTGTGAAACCTCCTAATTTTTGCACGATAGTGCTACCCCCTTGGTGTTACCTTAATAGGTACACTATTGAGAAATGCATTGCACAGAGCTGTGCTTAGATCAGGTTCACTTCATTATTCTCCCCCTGCAGCTCTGTACTATGTTGTTTACATACCCTCCAACATTCCCCTTTAAATAGGTACACTATTGAGAAATGCATTGCACAGAGCTGTGCTTAGATTAGGTTCACTTCATTATCCTCCTGCAGTTCTTCAATTGTTTCTATAAAGGTAGACATACACGGCATCGATATTCCAATCCATTTGATCAATTCGAATCCGATGATCTGAATTGATCGTATTATCGAAGATAATAATCACTGGTTTTCAAAAGACAGATCGGTTTCGATAGACCGATCAGCAATATCGATCGGTCTATTGAAAAAAAACCTGATCAGGCAAGATGGAAAATTTTCCATTGACCCCATCTACCAGAACAAGTCCTTCCATAGCTTTTAAGCTGAAATCTATGGAAGATTGTCTGTGCAAGGTGGGAATATTCGATCGGTTCTTCCAATCGGATTTATGATTGTTTTGAACGATTGCAAATCCGATCGGAAGAATATTGGACCATGTATGCCCACCGTAATGCTGTGTACACACCATAAGATCCGAGCGGTAGGCCAGGATGAAGGACAATTAGCAAACTGTTTCCAACCAGTTGGATCCTTACAGTTATTTAGATTGTTAGACCCATCACACACTTGTGGATTTCCTTTCTGATAATGGATCTAATGTTGGGCAGTATAACTGACCCTATCTAATGACAAGCCACTGATGTTATCCAGTCTGGACTGTTCGTTTTACCCCTGAATATCAATGGCACAATGATCGGCCCAGGTGGTTGTTTATGGTGGGGACTTCTTCAGGTCATTTGAATGGTTTATGGTCTGCATCATCTGCTGGTTGTAGGAGACATGTGTTGGCCATACTATATATATGAGATATTAGGCGTTCAATCTATTTAATATCTAAACAGACCAGCGATTTACTTCCCAATGATGTTCCCAAGATGATTCCGGGAAAGTTATTCTTTCTGACTCAGCCTTGCCACGTGTTTTAAAATGGAGCCCTCTGATTTTTCACTGATCTGGCAACCCTACGTGCAAATATAGCGAAAGAGTTAAAGGGTCAGTGAAACACAATCCACTCGGAATTCTATAGGGACAATAAAAGAGTTAGTGTGACGTGATCTTGCTTACTGCCTGCAAAACAAAACTACTCAGAAGTTGCTGCAGTAGAGTTCAGGTTTCATTCCCCTGAAAGGGTTAATAGAGTACCCAGTGGTATGTTGATTGAAAATGGGTTGATTCTCTGCTGTTACGGCTCGTGATGTTTTTAACGTCGTGCTTTTGGGACAGAGGGTTTTAATCCTCTATAATTATGGGAAATGGTATATTTAGTATGGAATATTCTAAACAGAAGGGTATTGGGTAATCAGCACAAGCAAAGGAATTGTGAGGGGCACACTTAACTATGCGAATCACAAAGTCACACCTGAGGAAGAGGACATAGCAAGCCTCGAAACGTTGTGTGCGCGCGATAAAATAAAGACTTTGCGATCCACATACTTAAGTGTGCCCCTTACTATTCCTTTGCTTGTGCTATAGCTTAGGGTCTGTGGTAGAGGACCCAGTGAGGGAGCACCATACAAACAACTGGCTAATAGCCACAGGAGTGCCTAGGCCCAAAAAACTAAATTATTGTGTAATCGGCATGGCAAACCACAAGGGAAAGAGTTAAAGGGTATGTCCATCAAAAAAGTTGGTTTCTATCTGATTTACTGAAGAACAGGAGGTAAATGCACTATCTCTTACCTCCCATTCTTCAGTAAATCTTACAGGAGAGGAGGAGACAGTTACCCGTGGACCCGCTCCAGCACCGACTTCACTGACAGTCTCCGGAGGCGTCAGCATATTCGGCGCTGTAGCGGGTGCGCGGGTAAGTGTGTCTCCTCCTCTCCTGGTAGATTTACTGAAGAACGGGAGGTAAGAAATAGTGCATTTACCTCCTGTTCTTAAGTAAATCAGATACGATGTATTTAGAATATAATTCATTAAAACCTGGACATGGGGTAATTGGGCTAGAGGATCTGAAAGAGAAAGGGGTAATCCAGTATATTAGGTCACATTGTGCAAGGGGTATGGAACGTTGAAGAAAACGAGAGGTTAATGCTGCACTTTTAGAGGTCATTGGGTAATACGGTATAGAAAGAGTATATTCAGCACAGTAGTATGGAATATCCTCTATTTCTTAGGAGTCTGGTATACTGGAAGGGAATAAATCAACACAATAAATATATAGGAAGAGGCAAGCTTCCAAAGGAAGAAGCCTAAGGGCTAGGCCACACTAACGCGTTTTTAGTTAAAATGGAAATCACAAAAAGGTGAAAATTCCCGTGATATCCGTACACCATTTTTCCCACCACTGTGTACACCATTTTTTTTACGCAAACGCGTGCACTTTTATTATGTCAAATTACAAAAACGCATGGCAACGCGCACATACGCACAGAAATCACATTGCCTCCGCTTGGAAAGCTGGCATTTTCAATCATTATAGTTAGCCAAAAAAAGGGATTATTATATATCCATGTCTTCACTTTCATCAACGGCTAACACGGTACATTTCTCTACTACTGTATATAGGAAGAGAAAGAGTTAATAAGCAGTCACTGTTGTGTAATTGTACATTGGTACAAGGTTACTGCAGGTTTATGTTACATGGGACTACAAATGGAAGGGAAAGGGTTAACATTCTATATTTCTGAACCATGACAATCTAGGAAAGACATAGATCACAGTCAAGGTTTTGAAATAGTTAATTCAATGTGGGCAATACAGTATCACATGGGGCTAAATGAAGAATATGAAGAGTTACAGCAGTAAATGGTCTGTGATGCCTTGTTATACTGTATTGCAAGGCAGCGTTCTACATACTGTGTGTGAAAGGGTTAAGTATATACACGCTACAGGCAGATCCAATCGTATTTACCTTTCGCCATGGGAGAGAAGTGGTTAATCAGTGCTTTTAATACAAGGATGTAAACAGTATAAATTCCATTGCATCTTTACCCCCTGGTACTGAAACAGTTACACCCCACCCAGGAATGTTTACATTGTGTCAGTGCCAGTGTGTGGCTCAGATTCTGCTTGGCACAAAAGAGGGTAAGGGATAAAATTACAAAAGGCAGCGAGGGGTAATGTTTCTATTAGTCACTGCTTACATGGACCACACCTAACGGAAGTCACTGAATTAGCACCGGTCCTGACCCTCGCTCGGGGAAGCTCCAGCTACTGGGAGGAAAATGGATTGTGTTACTGTTACACCCCTGGTAGTGAGCCTTGTGGCATCCCCACTCAAAATAATTACATCCCCACTAAACAGCTGTAGCTCCACCTTGTAATATTAACACTACATAACAGGCAGTAGCTCCACCTTGTAATATTAACACTAAATAACAGGCAGTAGCTCCACCTTGTAATATTAACACTACATAGCAGGCAGTAGCTCCACCTTGTAATATTAACACTACATAACAGGCAGTAGCTCCACCTTGTAATATTAACACTACATAGCAGGCAGTAGCTCCACCTTGTAATATTAACACTACATAGCAGGCAGTAGCTCCACCTTGTAATATTAACACTACAGAAAAGGCAGTAGCTCCACCTGTATATGAACACTCATCCAGGCAGTAGCTCCCCATTTGTACTATTACACTACATAACAGGCAGTAGCTCCACCATGTAATATTAACACTACATAGCAGCAGTAGCTCACCTTGTAATATTAACACTACATAACAGGCAGTAGCTCCACCTTGTAATATTAACACTACATAACAGGCAGTAGCTCCACTGTGATAAATTAACACTACATACAGGCAGTAGCTCCACCTTGAATATGATAACACTACATAACAGGCAGTAGCTCCACCTTGAAATATTAACACAACATACACAGGCAGTAGCTCCACCTGAATATTAACACTACATACAGGCAGTAGCTCCACCTTGTAATATTACACTACAACAGGCAGTAGCTCCACCTGTAATATTAACACTACATAACAGGCGTAGCTCCACCTTGTGATATAACCACTACATAGCAGGCCTAGCTCCACCTGTAATATTCAACACTACATAACAGGCAGTAGCTCCACCTGTTATATTAACACTACATACAGCAGTAGCTCCACCTTATAATATTAACACTACATAACAGGCAGTAGCTCCACCTTGTAATATTAACACTACATAACAGGCAGTAGCTCCACCTGTATTTAACACTACATAGCAGGCAGTAGCTCCACCTTGTGAATATTAACACTACATAACAGGCAGTAGCTCCACTTGTATATTAACACTACATAACAGGCAGTAGCTCCACCTTGTGATATAAAACCACTAGCAGGCAGTAGCGCTCCACCTTGTAATTAACACTACATAAGCCGTAAGCTCCAACTGTGATATAACACTACATAGCAGGCAGTAGCTCCACCTTGTAAATTTAACACTACATAACGGCAGTAGCTCCCTTGTTATTAACACTACATACAGGCAGTAGCTCCACCTGTAATATTAACACTACATAACAGCAGTAGCTCCCACCTTGTGATATTAACACTACATAGCAGGGGGGGCAGTAGCTCCACCTGTAATTAACACTACATAAAGGCATGTAGCCCACCTTGTCATATTAACACTACATAACAGGCAGTAGCTCACTTATAATATTAACACTACATAACAGCAGTAGCTCCACCTTGTAATATAACACACTAACAGGCAGTAGCTCCACCTGTGATATTAACACTACATAGCAGCAGTAGCTCCACCTTGTAATGAACACTACATCACAGCAGTAGCTCCACCTTGTAGATTAACACTACATAACAGGAGTAGCCCACCTTGTGTGATATTAACACTACTAGACAGGAGTAGCTCCACCTTGTATATTTAACACTACATAGCAGGCAGTAGCTCACCCTGAATATAACCTACATAGCAGGCAGTAGCTCCACCTTGTAATATAACACTACATAAACAGGCAGTAGCTCCACCTTGTAATATTAACATACATAGCAGGCAGTAGCTCCACCTGTAATTTAACACTAATAACAGGCAGTAGTAGCTCACTTGTATATATTAACACTACATAACAGCAGTAGTCCACCTTGTGATATTAACACTAATAACAGGCATAGCTCACCTTATAATATTAACACTCAAAACAGGCAGTAGCTCACCTTGTAATATTAACACTACATAACAGGCAGAGCTCCACCTTGTGATATTAACACTACATAGCAGGCAGTAGCTCCACCTTATAATATTAACATACATAGGCAGCAGTGCTCCACCTTGTATATTAACACTACATAGCAGGCAGTAAGTAGCTCCACCTGTAAATATAACACTACATGAACAGGGCAGTAGCTCCAATGTGATATTAACATACATAGCAGGCAGTAGCTCCACTTGTATATTAACACTACATACAGGGAGTAGCTCCACCTTGTAATATTAACACTACATGCAGGCAGTAGCCCACTTGTATATTAACACTACATACAGGAGTAGCTCCACCTTGTAATATTAACACTACATAGCAGGCAGTAGCTCACCTTGTAATATTAAACACTACATAGACAGGCAGTAGCTCCCACCTTGTATATTAACACTACACAGGCAGTAGCTCCCCCTTGTGTATTAAAACTACATACAGGCAGTAGCTCACCTTGTAATATTAACACTACATAACAGGCAGTAGCTCCACTTGTATATTAACACTACATAGCAGGCAGTAGCTCACCCTTGTCATATTAACACTACATAGCAGGCATAAGTAGCTCCACCTTGTATATTAACACTACATACAGGCAAGTAGCTCCACCTTGTAATATAACACTACATAGCAGGCAGAGTAGCTCACCTTGTACATATTAACACTTCATAGCAGGCAGTAGTAGCTCCACCTTGTAATATAACACTAACATAGCAGGCAGTAGTAGCTCCCACCTTGATATTAACCTACATAGCAGGCGAAGTAGCGCCACCTTGTATATTAACACACATAACAGCAGTAAGCTCCACCAGTAAATTAACACTACAACAGGCAGTAGCTTCACCTTGTAGATATAACACTACATACAGGCAGTAGCTCACATGTAATATTAACACTACATAAACAGGGCAGTAGCTCCCTTGTGATATTAACACTACATAGCAGGCAGTAGCTCCACCTGTAATTTAACACTACATAACAGGCAGTAGTAGCTCCACCTGTCATATTAACACTACATAACAGGCAGTAGCTCCACCTTATAATATTAACCACTACATACCACAGGCAGTAGCTCCACTTTGTACTATTAACACTACATAACAGGCAGTAGCTCCACCTTGTAATATTAACACTACATAGCAGGCAGTAGCTCCACCTTGTGATATAAACATACATAACAGGCAGTGCTCCACTGTATATTAATACAGAACAGGCAGTAGCTCCACTTGTGTATTAACACTACATAGCAGGCAGTAGCTCCACCTTGTAATTAAACACTACATAAACAGGCAGTAGCTCCACCTTGTATATAACAACTAGCAGGCAGAGCTCCACCTTGTAAATTAACACTAAAACAGGCAGAGTAGCTCCACCTTGTAATATTAACACATACATAGCAGGCAGTAGCTCCACTTGTTAATATTAACACTACATAAACAGGCAGTAGCTCCACCGTATATAACACTCTAGCAGGCAGTGCTCCACCTTGTAATATTAACACTACATACCAGGCAGTGAGCTCCAAATTGCATAACATACATAAAGGCAGTAGCTCCACCTTATATTTAACACTACATAAAGGCAGTAGCTCCACTTGAATATAACATACATAACAGGCGTAGCTCCACCTTGGTGATATAAACTACATAGCAGGCAGTAGCTCCACCTTGAATACAATTAACACTACTAACAGGCAGAGCTACCACTTTGTAATATTAACACTACATAACAGGCAGTAGCTCCACCTTGTGATATTAACACTACATAGCAGGCAGTAGTAGTCAACCTTGTAATATTAAACTACTAGCAGGCAAGTAGCTCCCCCCTGTAAATTAACACTACATAGCAGGAGTAGCTCCACCTTGTAATATTAACATACATAGCAGGCAGTAGCTCCACTGTAATATAACACTACATAGCAGGCAGTAGCTCCACCTTGTAAATATTACCACTACATAAACAGGCAGTAGCTCCACCTTGTTAATATTAACACTACATAACAGGCAGTCGTCCACTTGTGGATATGAACATAAATAACAGGCAGTAGCTCCAACCGTATAATATTAACACTACAATAACAGGCAGTAGCTCCACATTGTAATATAAACACTACCATAACAGGCAGTAGCTCCACCTGTGATATTAAAACTACATAGCAGGCAGTAGCTCCACCTTATAATATAACACTAATAGCAGGCAGTAGCTCCACCTTGTCATATTAACACTACATAGCAGGCAGTAGTAAGTAGCTCCACCTTGTAATATTAACACTACATAACAGGCAGGAGACTCCAACTTGTGATATAACACTACATAGCAGGCAGGCAGCTCCACCTTGTCAATAAACTACTAGCAGGAGGTAGCATCCACCTTGTAATATAACACTACATAGCAGGCAGTAGCTCAACCTGTCATATTAACACACATAGCGGGAGTAGCTCCACATTTGTAATATTAAACACTACATAGCAGGCGAGTTAGGCTCAACCTTGTAATATTAACCACTTACCCATAGCGGCAGTAGCTCCACTTGTAATATTAACACTACCATAAAAGGCAGTAGCTCCACCTTGTGATATTAACACAATACATAGCAGGCAGCAGTAGCTCCACCTTTTTAATATTAACACTACATAACAGGCAGTAGGCTCCACCTTGTAATATTAAACACTACATAGCAGGCAGAGTTAGACTCCACCTTGTAATATAACACTACATAGCAGGCAGTAAGTAGCTCCACCTTTGTATATTAACACTACATAGGGCAGTAAGTAGCTCCACCGTGTAATATTAACCACTACATAGCAAGGCAGTAAGGTAGCTCCACCTTGTAATATTAACACTACATACAGGCAGTAAGCTCACCTTGTAAGATTAACACTACATAGCAGGCAGTAGTAGCTCCACCTTGTTGTAATATTAAGCACTACATAGGCGGCAGAGTCGCTACACCTTTGTAATATTAACAACTACATAACAGGCAGTTAGCTCCACCTGTATATATTAAACATACATAACAGGCAGTAGCTCCACCTTGTAATTAAACACTACATAACAGGCAGTAGCTCCACCTTGTAAATTAACACTACTAACAGGCAGTAGCTCCACCTTGAATATTAACACTACATAACAGGCGAGTAGCTCCACCTTGTAAATAACATAAAACAGGAGTAGCTCCACCTTTGTAATTAACACTACATAACAGGCAGTAGCTCCACCTTGTATATTAACACTACAGAACAGAGCTCCACTTGTAATATTAAAACTACAGTAAAGCAGTAGCTCCACCTTGTAGATATAACACTACATACAGGCAGTAGCTCCCTTGTATATTAAAACTATACAGGCGTAGCTCCACCTTGTGATATTACACACTACATAACAGGGCAGGTAGTAGAGTCTCCACCTGTGTAATATTAACACTACATAACAGGCAAGTAGCTCCACATGTATTAATATAACACTACATACAGGCAGTAGCTCCACCTTGTAATATAACACTACATAAACAGGCAGTAGCTCCACCTTGTAAATTAACACTACAAACAGGCAGTTAGTAAGTCCACCTTTGTAATATAACACTACATAAACCAGGCAGTAGCTCCACCTTGTATATTAACACTACATAACAGGCAGTAGCTCAACCTTGTAATATTAACATACATAACAGGCAGTAGCCCCCATGTAATATAAACTTAACAGGCGAGCCCACCTTAAATAACACTACATAGCAGGCTAGCTCCACCTTTTATTGTAATATTAACATCTAACAACAGGCAGTAGCTCCACCTGAATATTAACACTACATAACAGGCAGCTAGCGCCACCTGTAATATTAACATACATAACAGGCAGTACTCCCCATATAACACAAGAGGATCACTGTAATATTAATCACTACCTAAACAGGCAGGAGTCCCCCTGTTGTATATTAACACACATAGCGGCAAGTAGCTCCACCTTGTAATATTAACACTACATAGCAGGCAGTAAGTAGCTCCACCTTGTAATATTAACACTACATAACAGGCAGTAGCTCCACCTTGTGATATTAACACTACATAGCAGGCAGTAGCTCCACCTTGTAATATTAACACTACATAACAGGCAGTAGCTCCACCTTGTAATATTAACACTACATAGCAGTAAGTAGCTCCACCTTGTAATATTAACACCATGTAATATTCCTGCTAAACAACAGGCAGTAGCTCCACCTTGAAATACCCCAAATAAATAGCAGGAAGCAGCTCCAACTTGTAATACATGCATTAAAGAGCAGGTAGTAGCTCCACCTTAAAACATTTCTACTAAAAAACATCTGGTAGTTACACCTTGTAATATTCCTACTAAAAAACAGACAGCAGCTCCATCTTGCAATACCCCCAATAAACAGGCAGCAGCTCCATCTTGCAATACCCCCAATAAACAGGCAGCCATTCCACAGTGGAATTTCTCTTTTCTAACCAGTTTACTAGATTCCTCTGCTTCTCCTCACCTGAATAAAGCAGCTTCCACGGGCTGTGCCTTCACTCAGCGTGGCGTTATAAACCGTACTGGAGAAGACGGGTTCGTTATCATTAACATCGAGGAGGTGGATTTTCACAACGGCTGTGGCTGTTAGAGGTGGTTGACCCAGGTCGGATGCCACCACAGTAATTTTTTGATTTGGCTCCCGTTCAAAATCCAGGGGAGCTGCTGTTGTGATTACTCCTGTGTCTGGATTTATGCTAAACCAGGGGGTGGGCAAAAGACTATATTTCACTTCCCCATTTATACCCTGGTCTTTGTCTCGGGCTGTGACTTGTAAAAGAAAGCTCCCAGGATGCACTGCTTCTGGAACAGTATGGCTGTATTCCTGACGGTCGAAAACAGGCGGGTTATCGTTTATGTCGGTAACCTCCAAAACAAATGACGACTCTGCTCTTAAAGGTGGTGATCCTGAATCTGTGGCAAGTACCCTCAGACGGTAAGAGTCTCTTTCTTCACGGTCTAATAATTTATCAACACAGATGAGGTAGATGATACTGTCTTTGGTAGTCAAAGCAAACTTGCCTTCTCCCCCTTCCAGAGTCACATCTACATCAGGATGTTCCCCGTAATCGGGGTCTGACACAGATATCCGTGCTACATACTGCCCTGGTGTAGCGCCCTCGGATACACTTGGAGCTCCATCCTCACTCAGAAAAATAATGGTCATGCTGGGTTGGTTGTCATTGGAATCTCGAACCTGAATGGACACAAAGGTTGTTCCAACTTCTGGCTGTTCTGCTCCATCCTTGGCCTGAACAACCAACTCATGGACTTTCCTAGTCTCATAATCCAATGGTTTATTGATTTGTATGAGGCCTGTTTGAGGGTTTATGGTAAAGTAGCCCTCCGGATCGCTTTGTCTGCGGTTGATCTCATAGCTCACTTCTCCGTTAGCACCTTGGTCAGCATCGGTGGCGTAAACCTGAATAACACTTGCTCCCGGAAGGAGACTCTCCGAAATGAGTGTTTGATAGCGACTCTGGTTAAATACTGGTGCATGGTCATTAATGTCTAGAATGGATATATCTACCCTCATTTTGGAGCTGCGTGTTGGAGAACCTCCATCATAAGCCTCTAGAAGCAGTGAGTAGGAAGATTGGTTCTCACGATCTAGGTCTGAGTTAACAACAAGTTCCACATCCAACACACCATTGGACACGCGTCGGGATTCTAACCGAAACATCTGCCTGGGATCTCCACTTCGGATCAAGTAGCCTTGGGTGCTTAAAACTCCACTATCAGAATCCACAGCTGGATCTAGAGGGTATCGAGTTCCCAAAGGTGTGTGCTCTGGTATACCCAGCTCTGTTTGCTGTTTCGGGAAGCTGGGCGAATGGTCATTGATATCATCCACGTGGATATCCACCTCCACAGTGACACCTTCCGGAGTGACAGCAATAAAACTGTAGTGGTTGCGTTTCTCTCGGTCTAGGACTTGTGCCGTCTTGATAATTCCAGTGTGTTCATCGATATCCAGGTCAGTGCTGACACCGCTACCTTCCTGTGCAGAGATAAAGAACATATAACCACTGAATCCAGGAGGGAGACCAGCGCTGATGTCTCCAATGATAGTGCCGGCTGGTTGCTCCTCATCAATGTGCAGCTCTAAGGTGCCCAGAGAGGCGGCAGAGGGTGAACATGCCACAGAAAGCAGTAGGCAGGCAATGAGAAGCAGCATGGTTCTTGCAGAGAGAGATGGTGTTACTCACGGGGGAACCTGGGGTAGAAGAACAAGAATTCTGGTTAGAAAAAAAAACAGGAAAAGTTTTAACAGCCCATGAAAGAACATAAATAGCAGAAATAATGTCCCGATAATGGCAACACCACTGCACATCTGCTGTGTTTTATTAATAAACTGAACTGCCCCTTTAACCCCTTCAATCAACGAACAGGAGCCCAGATTATGTTATTTATTGTCTCCATGCAATAATATCAGAACTACTTCCATCGTCACCATTTTTTACGGATGCTTGATGACACCTTGTGTCTACACATACATCCCCTCTTAGCTACTACCAGGAAGATAAAGGGGCCCGGGGAAATTATTTCCTTGGGGGGCCCAAATAAGGAGAGTCTTAGATTTGGCCCTCAGTCTGTTATGTCTACAGAATGTGCCTGCCCCCATTGTTTCTCTACTAGCTGAACCTACAACCTATCTTTATATCCTACCTCCTACTGACCTGGCTGCCCCTTTTCATTCTATATTGTACCTCCTGGATTGGCTGCCGTTCCCTCTCTATTGTACGGATGTTGATCTAGCCGTACAGGAATCTTCTAAGTGCCAAAACATTTTGGCTTTGAAGGGGATTTGTGTTCCTGCAAGATCAAAGGGAAGGAAACAAGACTGAATTTAATGGTTCTATTATAACCTTGCAACAAGACTTGCCCACATTGCCCTAGTCTTCCCCTATGCCTTGCACTTTAAGGTTTAATCCAGACATAGGTCTACCAAGTTAAGCCTTTTAACTCTCCCTATATGCAGAAGAAAATTCTTTTAGGTCCTCGTTTGAAACTATCCAATCAATCCTGTAGTAACATCTATTAGTTAGACCCACCCATTCTGTAATCATGCTGCACCCACACTCACTCCTAATTCTGTGCCTAATATTCCTCTAGAGCTGCCCCCATGGGCTCTGCCCATGTTGTATTTATACTATGCCCACAACCTGTCCATACTGTATTTATAAAATGCCTACAACAGCCCATGTCATATTAATGCTCCCCCCCACAGTCTATCTGCATTGCACACCATTATAAGAATATTTTGTACAATTATCCATTTTCCCGGGTTCCCTGCTATTTTGGGTTTATGTATCGACCCCCCATTTCTGTTAAGCTACTCTATGGAAATCTCTGCACTGTGCCTCCTTCACTGGGGCCCCACCTGCTTGGGTTGAAGTGCAGGATAAATCCCTTCCCTGGCAGTATGTCACTAGAATCCTGTGAAACAGCTGCGCCTGGATGTATTTATATACCTGCCTACGTACAGATATTCTGGGGAAGCAGCTGGTTCACATTTGGAACTAGAGGAATGTTGGTTTTAATAGGATCTGCCTAAAAAAACTGGGGCATGAAAATACTGATTTAGGGTGTGAAATGTCTCCTTACTGCCTGGACTAACCATTATGGCATGGGGCTTATGGGAAGTCTTGTTTATAAACCAGATATCCCACCCCTCCCAGATCTTCTGGGAGTCTCCCTCGAATTTGAGTGGTCTCATGCTCTCCCGCGAGACCACCCCAATCTCCCGCGACAGAGAGGAGTCCTGAATCTCCTCCCCGTCACGCCCCCTTTTCGCGCACCACGCCCCCGAACCGCCCATGTCACACCCACCACCCAGCCTCCTCCCACTTCGCCCCCACCCATGGCATGAAGTAAATGACGTCACGCCGCACCACCACGCCCCTCGCCCTGCCCACGGCGTGATGTAAATGACGACACACCACCACGCCCCCTCACCACTCCCCCTCTCCCCCCTCTACCCGCAAGTACATAGTGGCAGGGTGGGATGTCTGATAAACAATCCTGCATAACAAGGCCATTGATTAGTCCAACCATCAATGGCAGCTAGTCTACTACTAGTCCAACTAGTAACAATGGCTAGTTTAGCAGCTTCTACTAGTCCAACTATTACCAATGGCTAGTTGTCCTACAAGAGAGCTATTTATAAAGGATTGTTAATTGCAGATAATGATCCTTTATCTCTGTCAAAAAATCAATTTTATCTTTTTACACACCAATATTTTACACTGTGGTTCTAAAATAAGGACACAATTGTCTATCACATTCAAAAACGGACGGTATTCTAATAAAGCCATAGAATCGGCCCATTGATGACCACACTCAATATTTATGTTGTGGTCTTTAAATAACACCTTGTAATACAGATAATGACCGGTATTTTTATGACCGCAATGTGAAATAACACTGCGATCGGTAAAAGGATTGATATCCGTTTTCACTGTCCTCAGAATGAAAATTTACCTGGTTATTAGGGATCCCCCCTATGCACTTTGTGTTATAGTTACCTTTACCAAAGACACTATTATCATTATCCAACACAACAATGTAGCAGATTATCCCATGTGTAATGAAAACAAATATAATGGATAGGACCCTGCACACCTAAACCAAAGGTGTAAAGTCAGTTCCAAAATGATGGACGCTCCAAGCACTGTAGCCAACAGAAGACAAATACGTTTCGGAACGTATAGAGTATTATTTGGTCTGAGGAAGGAACCGCACAGGTTCCGAAACGTTACTAACAAATAATAATTTGATTGACTAGGACTGGTGTGCCCAGCGTACTTCATCCATATATGAGTAATGAAAGGTGAGGCTCCTGTCTGCCTGGTGTAACGTGGTAATACAGCGTCAAACAATGAGCCGTCAATAAGTGTCTTTTACTAAATATAAACCAACATATACAATCACCCGAGGAAGGGGATTAAGCCCCCAGAAATGTTGTGTGTATATGTGTCAGTTATATTGAGTTAATTCCCCTTAAAGCTAGGCCACACTGGGGCATTTCTTACGCGCTTACCATCGTGTTTCACGTATGTTTAGCCAACGTATGCACTGCAATCACCAATTTTTTGCGAGTTGCATGTGCTCCGGATTATTACCAAAATCTCTACATTGCGATCGCCCATTTCACACGTGTTTCGTGCACTGACAGTGTGGCTGCAGCCTTATTGGCTTCTTAGTGTGCTCTCTACATTATTTTTTGATGCTTCTATCATTACTTACACAGCCAGATCCCTCGTCCTGGCTCCGTTGTCTCCACAGCTACTGGGTCTGGAAGTCCGTTTTGGCCGCGGGGCAATCGCTGACTTTCATTCCCAAAGCTGCAGAGGAGAAAGTATTAGACACGTACAGCAGCCGAGCAGGTGTCTGCCAGCCAGCGAGGGATCAGGCTGTGTAAGGTTAGAAGCGTCTTTGGTAAAGGTAACATACAGCAAAAAGTGGTCCCACTGTGTGCGCTGTTCTCCGATCCTCTATTGGAACAAACGTCTTTTCCAGCGTGAAAAAACCTGCATGCGTTCCAATGATACAGATAAAAAACCTGCATGCTATGCCATGTGTACAAGTGGGACCTCTGATGAAGTGGGCTGTCCCATGAAACGCGTCAGGCTGCTATCTGGGTAGCTCTGGCTCCCTGCCGATGAACTTTTAATTCATATGTATTTGGAATAAAAAGAATGATTTTATCCACACTATGAGCTGCATGTCCCACGTCTGTTCATACAAAGTTGTTGCCACTATGTGCCGGTGCTGGGATCGTTTGCAGAAAGTGTGGGAGTTCGGAAGTACTATATAAGTATACAAGTGGGACCTAATTTTAATTGGTTCCTATATTTAAAAGAAACAGCTTATACTTTCCATTCCCTCTCCAGAACCCCCACCCCGCACATTTAACTAACTTTAAAGAAGTAAAACAAAAGGTAAAGGAGGGTCAAGATAAAGCCCTCAAAGGTTAAACCACCAGAATGAGGAAATGCATTGTGGGACATATAATCCTCTTGTGGAGATCCCGCTTTAACAATAAGATCAGTCCAAACCAACCTAACTTTATAAACAAGATTATCGGCCCCTTGGGAAATGCCCTCCACTACAGAGCTAAATGGTAGGCCTTGTGTATAAGCCACGTAGGGATGTACGACTACAGAACAAACAGGTTAGTCAACCAGTTATTGGCCCCTTGGAACATGTTCATAACTATAGAATTAAAGCACATGTCTGGTGTTTATATTGTCCGGTCATAATGACTGACCCACTACATAACTACAGAACAAAATGGCTGGCCTTCTGGGAAAACTAATAACACAGCATTAAATGTCAACACCATGTTAATTGGTTACCTGGAACTAAAGCTAGGTACATGTTACAACCTTTTTGTCCTGACCGACTATTCGAGGCTTCCATCTGGTCGGCCAGGAGGAAAAAGCAGAGGTGTCCGACAGTTAGCTGCGGCCGATCGTGTGATCCATAGGGAGCCGTATGATCAGTCATGGTTTTCCGACCCTTCTACTAGTGCTTGGTCCGATTCGGACAAAGGAATGGTTGGCGATCGGTAGGAGCCACCATACAATAATTCCGATCGACCGACTGAAACACTGAAATGACGGTCGGGCCAGATTATTTTATGGTGTGTTGCCCCATAGAAACAAAGTCTGCTGGTTATTTTTACCTAGAAATGTGTCCTCTCCTACAGAACAAACAGGCATATAAACTAGTCCAGGGCTGAACAAATATCAGGAGCCAGGTAGCCAATGCCCCTAGAAATTCTGGCTTCTTGTTATTCTAGTTTTCCATGTCTATGTAACTGGCTACCAAAAAGGCTAGATTGGCTCCTAGAATTGTCTGAATGGCTCGTACTGACAATAATTTGTCCACCAATGGACTAGTCTACTCGTTACTCGCCCATAGAGAACTAACACTCTTTGTTTATTTGCTCCTGGTGCTCGCTAAACAGTCACTGTCTGGTTTACAGTAATTAGCCCCTAGGGATGTGCGCTCCATTATAAATCTACAGAACTAAGAGTCTGGCCCTTAGGGACTACAAAACAACTTCTAACCAACAAATACACTGCTCTGCTAGTAGTGTGCACTCCGCTATAACTCTAAAGGTCTGGCCTCTGTTTATTGACACTTCTCTACTACACAGCAAAATAGCAAGTGTCCTAGTTCAGTGAATACTAAATTATAACCAAGACTATCAGTCCATTGGATTGCACGCTCCACTAACTAAAGGGCTGCTCTCTCGTTTATTGTCCCCTAGGGATGCGATCTACTAATTATTGGCCCTTAGGCACTTGCTTTCTAATGCAGAGCAAAATATCAAGTCTCCTGTTTATTGATCCCTAGGGACATGCTCCCCAATGCAGAACACACAGGCTGGTCTACTGGATATTGGCCCCTAAGGACCTGCTCCCCACTGCAGTTCCTATGCCAGACAAAACGTCCTTTGCCTGGTTATTACTTGGTCAATGTATCCCAATTGCAGGAAGTTGCATTTCCCATTCAAAACTGAGAACAGAAGGATTTGTTATTAGAAAGATTTTTTTCCAAGCCACATGAACTGTTCAGGAATAAAAGGGCCATTTTATTGTATTAAATCCAAACAATGACACAGTCATGGGGCTGCCTTGGAAATGCAACATAATCTTGCCCTGTGAACTGTAAAACAAACTCATGCCTCATACCATGAGAAAACTCTGGATACTGCACCACTGCACTGTAATAGAGACTCTAGTAATCTAATAATGTGCACAAGCGCCAGAAATCCCCCCATCTTTGCAAACAATAAAATATTCTATACAGTCTACACACACACGGATACTTGGCTATTTACCGGTATGTCAGTGAGCAAAATGAATTCCATATATTAAATTACTGTATGTGTCACGGTAGATAAAATATAATCATGGTAATTCCTTGTACTGTTTGGGATTAAGAATGGAACTGAAGAGCTATATATTAGGACATTCCAGATCCTATATAATTAGCGCATTCAAGGTCAGTCCGGTGTTTTTATTGGTGCTAGTGTTATGTACCAGTATAGAGAAAGAGTCCCATGATGAATTCCTATCTTAAAGTAAGAGGAAGGAAGGAGGGAGGGAGTTTGAGTCTTTCGAGAATGGATTTGACTGCAGCTCCACAGATTGTATTTCTCGTATGACAAAAATCCCTGTTTCCTAGATGGGCTAAAATATAAACTAGTGGGGTAGCTGAGCGGCTACAGAGAGTAAAGAAAAACGTAATACAACACAGGTGGCTGAATGAAAAACAAGTAATCAATTAGTAATGAGCTAAACGTAAGGAGATACAAACATTAACTGGGCTATTCACATAAAACTATGCACATACTACAACACAATAACAATAGTAAGGTGAGTAGACATCTCAAATTGTAGCACAGAATAAATACTACGGTGAGTAGACATTTTATACTATAGTACAGAAATAATAATCAATCAATATTTAAAACTCAAACTACAAAATCTAAAGTGTAGACATTTTAAACTATATTACGGAAACAGCAACCAGGTGTGTAGATATCTCAACCTATAGTACGGAAACAACAACCAGGTGTGTAGATATCTCAAACTATAGTACGGAAACAACAACCAGGTGTGTAGATATCTCAAACTATAGTACGGAAACAACAACCAGGTGTGTAGATATCTCAACCTATAGTACGGAAACAACAACCAGGTGTGTAGATATCTCAAACTATAGTACAGAAACAACAACCAGGTGTGTAGAACATCTCAAACTATAGTTACGGAAACAACAACCAGTGTGGTATAATATCTTCACTATCGTAGGAAACAAACAACCAGGTGTGTAGACTATCTCAACTAATCTATTTTTTTTAGTACAAGGTAAACAACGAACAGGTGTGTAGATATCCTCAACTATAGTACGGGAAACAACACACCGGGTGTGTAGAAATCTCAAACTATAGTAGGAAACACACAAAACCAGGTGTGTTAGATATCTCAAAAACTATAGTAACGGAAACAACAACCAGGTGGTGGTATACATCTCAAACCTATAGTAGGAGAGGCAACAACAACCAGGTGTGGTAGATATCTCAAAACTATAGTACGGAAACAACAACCAGGTGTGTAGATATCTTAAACCTATAGTACGGAACAACAAACACCAGGTGTGTAGATAGATATCTCAATATAGTCTAGAAACACAAAAACAACCAGAGGTGTGTAGATATCTCAAACTATAGTACGGAAACAAACAACCAGGTGTGTAGATATCCAAACTCTAGTACGGCAAAACCAGGAAACAGGAAACAACAACCAGGTGTGTAGAATCCATCAACACTACCTTAGTACGGAAACAACAACAGGTGTGTAGATATCTCAAACTATAGTACGGAAACAAAACCAGGTGTGTAGATATCTCAAACTATTAGTACGGGAGGAAACAAACAACCAGGTTGTGGTTTAGATATCTCAAACATTAGTACTAGTAGTACGGAAACAGAAACCAGTGGTGTGTAGATATCTCCAACCTATAGTACGGAAACAACAACCAGGTGTGTGTAGACTATCTCAAACATATAGTACGGAAACAACAACCAGGTGTGTGTAGATATCTCAACCTATAGTACGGAAACAATACAACCAGGTGTGTAGATATCCAAACTATAGTGACGGAAACAACAAAAACCAGGTGTTGTGTAGATATCTCAAACTATAGTACGGAAACAACAACCAGTGGTAGATATCTCAACTATATAGTACGGAAACAAAACCCAGGTGTTGTAGATAGGACTCAAAACTATAGTACGGGAAAACACAACCATGTGTGTGTAGATATCTACTACGACATTTTTATTTTAGTGTACGGAAACAACAACCAGGTGTGTAGATATCTCAAAACTATGTACGGAAAACAACAACCAGGGGTGTAGATATCTCAAACTATAGGACGGAAACAACAACCAGGTGTGTAGACATCTTTCAACTATAGTACGGAAACAACAACACAGGTGTGTGTAGATATCTCAACTATAGTACGGAAACAACAAACAGGTGTGTAGATATCTCAAACTATAGTACGGAGGAACAACAACCAGGGGGTGTAGAATCTCAAACTAAGTACGGAAACAGACAACCAGGTGTGTAGATATCTCAAAAATATAGTACGGAAACAAAACCAGGTGTGTAGATATCTCAAACTATAGTACGAAACAACAACCAGGTGTGTAGATATCTCAAACTATAGACGGAAACAACAACAGGTGTGTAGATATCTCAAACTATAGTACGGAAAACAGCAACCAGGTTGTAGACATCTCAAACTATAGTACGGAACAAACAACCAGGTGTGTAGATATCTCAAACTTTAGTACGGAAACAACAACCGGTGTGTGTAGATATCCAAACTATAGTACGGAAACAACAACCAGGTTGGTGTAGATATCTCAAACTATAGTACGGAAACAGCAACCAGGTGGTGTAGATATCTACAAACTATAGTACGGAACAACAACCAGGTGTGTAGATATCTCAAACTATAGTACGGAAACGAGAAACCAGGTGTGTAGATATCTCAAACTATAGTACGGACACAAAACCAGGTGTGTAGTATATCTCAAACTATAGTACGGAAAACAAAACCAGTGTGTAGATATCTCAAACTATAGTACGGAAACAACAACCCGGTGTGTAGATATCTCAAACTATAGTACGGAAACAACAAAAGGGTGTGTAGATATCTCAAACTATAGTACGGAAACAACAACCAGGTGTTGTAGATATCAAACTATAGTACGGAAACACAACCAGGTGTGTAGATCTCAAACTATAGTACGGAAAACAACAAACCAGGTGTGTAGATATCTAAAACTATAGTACGGAAACAACAAACCAGTGTGTAGATATCTCAAACTATAGTACGGAAACAACAACCAGGTGTGTAGATATCTCAAACTATAGTACGGAAACAAAACCAGGTGTTGTAGATATCTCAACCTATAGTAGGAAACAACAAACCAGGTGGTTGTAGATATCTCAAACTATAGTACGGAAACAACAACCAGGTGTGTAGATACTCAAACTATAGTACGGAAACAACAACCAGGTGTGTAGATATCTCAACCTATAGTACGGAAAAACAAACCAGGTGTGTAGATATCTCAACCTATAGTACGGAAACAACAACAGGTGTGTAGAATCTCAAACTATAGTACGGGGAAACAACAACCAGGTGTGTAGATATCTCAACTATAGTACGGAAACAACAACCAGGTGTGTAGAATCTCAAAACTATAGTACGGAAACAACAACCAGGTGTGTAGATATCTCAAACTATAGTACGGAAACAACAACCAGGTGTGTAGATATCTCAAACTATATTACGGAAACAGCAACCAGGTGTGTAGACATCTCTAACTATATTACGGAAACAGCAACCAGGTGTGTGAGACATCTCAAAACTATATTATGTAAACAACAACCAGGTGTGTAGTATATCTCAAACATTATTACGGACACAGCAACCAGGTGTGTAGACATCTCAAACTATAGTACGGAAACAGGAACCAGGTGTGTAGATATCTCCAACTTTATTACGAAAACAACAACCAGGTGTGTAGATATCTCAAACTATAGTACGGAAACAAGAACAAGGTGTGTAGATATCTCAAACTATAGTATGGAAACAAGAACCAGGTGTGTAGATATCTCAAACTATAGTACAGAAACAACAACCAGGTGTGTAGATATCTCACAAACTTTATTACGGACACAGCAACCAGGTGTGTAGATATTTCAAACTATAGTACGGAAACAAGAACCAGGTGTGTGTACATCTCAAACTATATTACGGACACAGCAACCAGGTGTGTAGATATCTCAAACTATAGTACGGAAACAAGAACCAGGGTGTAGATATCTCAAACTATATTACGGAAACAGCAACCAGGTGTGTAGATATCTCAAACTATAGTACGGAAACAAGAACCAGGTGTGTAGATATCTCAAACTATATTACAGAAACAGCAACCAGGTATGTAGATATCTCAAACTATAGTACAGAAACAACAACCAGGTGTGTAGATATCTCAAACTATGATACAGAAACAACAACTAGGTGTGTAGATATCTCAAACTATATTACGGACACAGAAACCAGGTGTGTAGACATCTCAAACAACAGTACAGAAACCACATTAGTTAGTGTTTCATTACTGTAGTTTGAGATGTGTAAGTAGACATTACAAACAACAGTATAGAAAAAACAACCAGGTGTGTAGATATCTCAAACTATAGTACGGAAACAACAACCAGGTGTGTAGATATCTCAAACTATAGTACGGAAACAACAAACCAGGTGTGTAGATATCTCAAACTTTATTACGGACACAGCAACCAGGTGGTGTAGATATCTCAAAACTATATTACGGAAATAGCAACCAGGTGTGTAGATAATCTCAAACTATAGTACGGAAACAACAACCAGGTGTGTAGATATCTCAAACTATATTACGGAAACAGAAACCAGGTGTGTAGATATCTCAAACTATAGTACGGAAACAAGAACCAGGTGTGTAGATATCTCAAACTATATTACGGAAACAGAAACCAGGTGTGTAGATATCTCAAACTATATTACGGAAACAGCAACCAGGTGTGTAGATATCTCAAACTATAGTACAGAAACAACAACCAGGTGTGTAGATATCTCAAACTATGATACAGAAACAACAACCAGGTGTGTAGATATCTCAAACTATGATACAGAAACAACAACTAGGTGTGTAGATATCTCAAACTATATTACGGACACAGAAACCAGGTGTGTAGACATCTCAAACAACAGTACAGAAACCACATCTAGTTAGTGTTTCATTACTGTAGTTTGAGATGTGTAAGTAGACATTACAAACTACAGTATAGAAAAAACAACCAGGTGTGTAGATATCTCAAACTATAGTACGGAAACAACAACCAGGTGTGTAGATATCTCAAACTATAGTACGGAAAACAACAACCAGGTGTGTAGATATCTCAAAACTATAGTACGGAAACAAACAAACCAGGTGTGTAGATATCTCAAACTTTATACGGACACAGCAACCAGGTGTGTAGATATCTCAAATATATTACGGAAATAGCAACCAGGTGTGTAGATATCTCAAACAAGTACGGAAACAAACAACCAGGTGTATGATATCTCAAACTATGATACAGAAACAACAACCAGGTGTGTAGATATCTCAAACTATATTACGGACACAGAAACCAGGTGTGTAGATATCTCAAACTATAGTACGGAAACAACAACCAGGTGTGTAGATATCTCAAACTATATTATGGACACAGAAACCAGGTGTGTAGACATCTCAAACAACAGTAGAAACCACATCAGTTAGTGTTTCATTACGTAGTTTGAGATGTGTAAGTAGACATTACAAACTACAGTATAGAAAAAACAACCAGGTGTGTAGATATCTCAAACTATAGTACGGAAACAACAACAACCAGGTGTGTAGATATCTCAAACTATAGTACGGGGAAACAACAACCAGGTGTGTAGATATCTCAAACTATAGTACGGAAACAAACAACCAGGTGTGTAGATATCTCAAACTTATTACGGGACACAGCAACCAGGTGTGTGATGTAGATATCTCAAACTATATTACGGAAATAGCAACCAGGTGTGTGTAGATATCTCAAACTATAGTACGGAAAACAACAACCAGGGTGTGTAGATATCTCAAACTATATTACGGACACAGAAACCAGGTGTGTAGACATCTCAAACAACAGTACAGAAACCACATCTGGTTGTTGTTTCATTACTGTAGTTTGAGATGTGTAAGTAGACATTACAAACTACAGTATAGAAAAAACAACCAGGTGTGTAGATATCTCAAACTACAGTAAGGAAACAGCAACCAGATGTGTAGATATCTCAATCTACAGTGTGCAGTCATCTTGAATAGCACAAAATGATAATTAGGTGCATTTGTGCATACGTGGGACATGATCTACTCAGTTTAAAGCACTAAAAACAGTCACAGTTTTTTTGTCTAAATTGTGTGATACTAAATACTATACTTTCCCCCCCAGTATGGACTGTGCCAAGATCTAAATTGCAGCAGTTGTGTGACATGGTCCATATGTTCATGGTATCTATAGTTTTTATCTCACATCCAGAAGCCCCTGTGTGAACCCCATACTGCAACATTTAATGCCAACAATATTGTTTTCTCAATGATGTACATGGTTTGACCTACTGACAGGGCTATTGTAATAGACTTTGACTATCCATTTGCCATTTTTAACTAGGCCTAGACAGAATATACTTGTTTTTTTGGTCCCGTTACTTTGTAGTATTAACTGTGGTCTCCATACAAGTGACATTAGAAACAGACAGAACTGAACTTTACAAGCCTATACTTTACATCCAGAGAAGCTGGAGACACCATCATAGGCTTGTTTGAAAGCTATGAAAGAGATCTGTATGGGGACATCAGTTACCCTTTAAAGGAGAACTACACCTAACATTAACAGGCATCACACACAACTAGATCTAGGACATGATGTGGAAGCCGTCATCTAAGGGGCAGGGCGGAGGCAGGGTTAGGGAGTGACAGAGACGTTCCGGGGCATGGCGAATGAAAAGGGGGCATTCCAGGGGCAGAAAATGCAGGTAACTCCGGTAGCGCGAGTTTGGAATGGTCTCTTGGGAGTGGGGAAGATCACCCCAAAATCCAGGGGGGCTCCTCAACTGATGGAAGGGGTGGGATACCTGCATCGAAATGAGCCTGAATGTATTCTATCTGTAAAGCTGGCCATGCATTAGAAAACATTCCATGATATTCAGAGAAACTGAACAGTTTGTAATCGACATTCAATCACAAAATGAATGGGCCAGAACCAGGAATGGGCCAGAACCAGGAACACCGGGAGGTAACAGTAACACCACCAGTGTAGATAACATATTAGACAATCCACCTCTGAAATCCTGGAGAATCATCTTTCTTAATCCTGTTGCAATGACAAAATACAAATCTGCACATGCTCCGTAAATTCTCTACACACACAATTAACTATTGGATGACCTGCCAATGATCTATTAACAAGGCTGCACATTAACAGGAAAGGGCTGCAAAGAAGGCCTGTTTTCAATGTTAGCTTTAATTCTCCTTTAAAATACTTTGTGTAAACTGATGGATGAATAACAGGGAATTTGATTTAATTTGCTGAAAGAGAAATCACCAGAATGGACTGGAGGTTGTTAATTAACTACAATTTAATAGCAGTGTGAAAGTGTGATA
Source organism: Hymenochirus boettgeri (assembly GCA_019447015.1). NCBI lineage: Eukaryota > Metazoa > Chordata > Amphibia > Anura > Pipidae > Hymenochirus > Hymenochirus boettgeri. The sequence continues at coordinate 335,753,722 of CM033470.1, forward strand.
AAACGTGGTATAATGAAATGCACTAATTATTTACTGCCTGTTATACCATAAGGTCTAAGGACAGAAGGCACAGTATGATGTAATGTAGGGTATTGTCTGTTAGAGTGCCAGCTCTTTGGGAGAGAGGGAGCAGTGTGATGTAATGTAGGGTATGTCTGTTAGAATGCCAGCCTCTTTGGGAGAGAGGGAGCAGTGTGATGTAATGTAGGGTATTGTCTGTTAGAGTGCCAGCTCTTTGGGAGGAGAGAGGGAGCAGTGTGATGTAATGTAGGTATTGTTGTTAGAGTGCCAGCTCTTGGGAGAGAGGGAGCAGTGTGATGTAATGTGTAGGTATTGTCTGTTAGAGTGCCAGCTCTTGGGAGAGAAGAAGCAGTATGATGATGTACGAGGTATGTCTGTTAGAGGCCAGCTCTTGGGAGAGAGGGAGCAGTGTGTGTGATGTAATGTAGGGTATTGTCTGTTAGAGTTGCCAGCTCTTTGGAGAGAGGGAGCAGTTGATGTAATGTAGGGTATTGTCTGTTAGAGTGCCACAGCTCTTTGGGAGAGAGGGAGCAGTGCTGAGTAATGTGGGTATTGTTGTTAGAGTGCAGCTCTTTGGGAGAGAGGGAGCAGTGTGATGTAATGTAGGGTATTGTCTGTTAGAGGGCCAGCTCTGTGGGACAGAGGACTATATGATGTAATGTAGGAATCTAACTGAGTGCCAGCTCTGTGAGATAGAGGGGGCAGTGTGATGTAATGTAGGGCATTGTCTGTTAGAGTGCCAGCTCTTTGGGAGAGAGGGAGCAGTGTGATGTAATGTAGGGTATTGCCTGTTAGAGTGCCAGCTCTTTGGGGGGGGAGAGAGGGAAGCGGTTGTGAGATTGGAAGCACCGTGTGATGTAATGTAGGGTATTGTCGTGTTTAGAGTGACAGCTCTTGGGAGAGAGGAGAAGCAGTAGACAGTATGATGTAATGTAGAGTATTGTCTGTTAGAGTGACGCTCGTTGGGAGAGAGGGAGCAGGAGAGAGGAGCAGTGTGATGTAATGTAGGGTTACTGTTGTTAGAGTGCCAGCTCTTGGGAGAGGGAGCATGTGGATGTTAATGTAGGGTATTGTTGTTAGAGTGCCAGCTCTTTGGGAGAGAGAGGGAGCAGAGTGTGAGTAATGTAGGGTATTGTCTGTTAGAGTGACAGCTCTTTGGGAGAGAGAGGAGCGTAGCGAGTGTGATGTAATGTAGGGTATGTCTGTTAGATTGCCAGTTCTTTGGAGAGAGAAGGAGAAGCAGGTATGATGTAATGTAGAGTATTGTCTGTTAGAGTGCCAGCTCGTTGGGAGAGAGGGAGCAGGTGTGATGTTCATGTAGGGTACGTCTGTTAGAGTTGCCAGCTCTTTGGGAGAGAGGGAGCAGTGTGATTTAATGTAGGTATTGTCTGTTAGAGTGCCAGCTCTTTGGGAGAGAGGGAGCAGGTGATGTGATGTAATGTAGGTATTGTCTGTAGAGTGCAGCACTCTTTGGGAGAGAGGAGCAGTGTGATGTAATGTAGGGTATTGTCTGTTAGAATGCCAGTCTCTTTGGGAGAGAAGAAGCAGGTGATGTAATGTAGGGTATTGTCGTTAGAAGTGCCAGCTCTTTGGGAGAGAGAGAGGAGCAGTGTGATTTAATGTAGAGTATTGTGCTGTTAGAGTGCCAGTCTTTGGGAGAGAGGGAGCAAGTGTGATGTAATGTAGGTATTGTCTGTTAGAGTGCCAGCCTTTGGGAGAGAGAGGGAGCAGTGTGATGTAATGTAGGGTATTGTCTGTTAGAGTGCCAGCTCTTTGGGAGAGAGGGAGAGGTGTGATGTAATGTAGGGTATTGTCTGTTAGAGTGCCAGCTCTTTGGGAGAGAGGGAGCAGTGTGATGTAATGTAGGGTATTGTCTGTTAGAGTGCCAGCTCTTTGGGGGAGAGAGAGAGGGAGCAGTGTGATGTAATGTAGTAGGGTATTGTCTGTTAGAGTGCCAGCTCTTTTGGGAGAGGAGGAGAGGTGTGATGTTAATGTAGGAGTATTGTCTGTTAGAGTGCAGCTCTTTGGGAGAGAGGGAGCAGTTGATGTAATGTAGGGTATTGTTTGTTAGAGTGCCAGTCTTTGGGCGAGAGGGGAGCAGTGTAATGTAATGGAGGGTATTGTCTTAGAGGCCAGCTCTTTGGGAGAGAGGGAGCAGTGTGATGTAATGTAGGGTATTGTCTGTTAGAGTGCCAGCTCTTTGGGGAGAGAGGGAGCAGTGTGATGTAATGTAGGGTATTGTCTGTTAGAATGCCAGCTCTTTGGGAGAGAGGGAGCAGTGTGATGTAATGTAGGGTATTGTCTGTTAGATTGCCAGCTCTTTGGGAGAGAGGGAGCAGTGTGATGTAATGTAGGGTATCTGTAGATTGCCAGCTTTTGGGAGAGAGGGGAGCAGTGTGATGTAATGTAGGGTATTGTCTGTTAGATGACACAGCTCTTTGGGAGAGAGGGAGCAGTGTGATGTAATGTAGGGTATGTCTGTTAGAGTGCCAGCTCTTTGGGAGAGAGGGAGCTGATGTTATGTAGGGTATGTCTGTTAGAATGCCAGCTCTTTGGGAGAGAGGGGAGCAGTGTGATGTAATGAGGGTTATTGGGTCTTTGTGTTAGCGAGTGCCAGCTCATTGGGGAGAATGAGAGGGAGCAGTGTGATGTAATGTAGGGTATTGTCTGTTAGAGTGCCAGCTCATTGGGAGAGAGGGCACAGTGTGATGTAGTGTAGAAATCTGTCTATTGGGAATGTCAGCTCTGTGGGACTATATGATGTAATGTAGGAATCTAACAGAGTGCCAGCACTGTGAGATAGAGCTGTAATGTAGGGATCTGTAATTAGCTAGAACCCAGGGTCTAAATGTAGACCCAGCAATTAAACGATTACAAGTTAAAAGGAAATGATGTGTGAAATCATGTAATATGATGGTAAGACCCAGTGATTAAAGGATCGTTCGACAGCTGCATCGTACGAAAATTATCCAACATGTGTACGAGGCTTAATTCTAGTGCATATGAAGTTTTACAAAACCAGTTAAGATAAAAAGTAACTAGGACGTGCGGTAGGATTGGTACTTCCTACAATCGTTTCTGTGTCTGCACAATCGATTCTGTGCAGACACTAACACTGGCAGATCAAAGTTGTATGTGCTGGCAATCCTCAATGAAACAATATTGGGAGACAGGAATAATCAATACTACCTTCCTAGCCCAGGAACTTTTTATTTTTAAAGAGTTTGTTTTAACAGTGAAGTTTTCCTTTCCATAATATTTCTTTTCACTATTATACAGCAATATTGCAGTAAACCGTCCAGGAACTGTGGATGTGATCAGTGGGATATGTATATATTTGGAATATTACACAGTGATCATTTGGTATTAGATTGTTAGCTCTGTGGGACAGTGAGAGTGTAGTGATTAGTTCCAATATAAGACTGTCAGCTCTGTGGGACAGTGAGAGTGTTGTGATTAGCTCCAATATTAGATTGTCAGTTCTGTGGGACAGTGAGAGTGTTGTGATTAGCTCCAATATTAGATTGTCAGTTCTGTGGATCATAAGATATTGTGATTAGTTCCAATATTAGATTGTCAGCTCTGTGGGACAGTAAGAGTGTAGTGATTAGTTTCCATATTAGATTGTCGGCTCTGTGGGACAGTAAGAGTGTCAGCTCTGTGGGACAGTAAGAGTGTCGCTATTAGTTCTAATATTAGATTGTCGCTCTGTGGGACAGGTAGAATTAGTTTCTAATATTAGATTGTTAGCTCAGTGGGACAGTAAGAGTGTCATGATTAGTTCCAATATTAGATTGTCAGCTCTGTGGGACAGTAAGAGTGTCATGATTAGTTCCAATATTAGATTGTCAGCTCTGTGGGACAGTAAGATATTGTGATTAGTTCCAATATTAGATTGTCAGTTCTGTGGGACAGTAAGAGTGTCAGCTCAATATTAGATTGTCAGCTCTGTGGAACAGTAAGTGTCATGATTAGTTCCAATATTAGATTGTCAGCTCTGTGGGACAGTAAGAGGGTCGTGATTAGTTCCAATATTAGATTGTCGGCTCTGTGGGACAGTAAAAGTCATGATTAGTTCCAATATTAGATTGTCGGCTCTGTGGGACAGTAAAAGTCATGATTAGTTCCAATATTAGATTGTCAGCTCTGTGGGACAGTAAGAGTGTCGTGATTAGTTCCAATATTAGATTGTCGGCTCTGTGGGACAGTAAGAGTGTCGTAATTAGTTCCAATATTAGATTGTCGGCTCTGTGGGACAGTAAAAGTCATGATTAGTTCCAATATTAGATTGTCAGCTCTGTGGGACAGTAAGAGTGTCATGATTAGTTCCAATATTAGATTGTCAGCTCTGTGGGACAGTAGGAGTGTCATGATTAGTTCCAATATTAGATTGTCAGCTCTGTGGGACAGTAAGAGTGTTGTGATTAGTTCCAATATTAGATTGTCAGCTCTGTGGGACAGTAAGAGTGTCATGATTAGTTCCAATATTAGATTGTCAGCTCTGTGGGACAGTAGGAGTGTCATGATTAGTTCCAATATTAGATTGTCGGCTCTGTGGTACAGTAAGAGTCATGATTAGTTCCAATATTAGATTGTCAGCTCTGTGGGACAGTAAGTGTCATGATTAGTTCCAATATTAGATTGTCAGCTCTGTGGGACAGTAAGAGTGGTGATTAGTTCCAATATTAGATTGTCAGCTCTGTGGGACAGTAGGAGTGTCATGATTAGTTCCAATATTAGATTGTCAGCTCTGTGGGACAGTAAGAGTGTCATGATTAGTTCCAATATTAGATTGTCGGCTCTGTGGGACAGTAAGAGTGTCATGATAGTTCCAAATTAGATTGTCAGCTCTGTGGGACAGTAGAGTGTCATGATTAGTTCCATATTAGATTGTCAGCTCTGGGGACGTAAGAGTGTCGTGATTAGGTCCAAGATTAGATTGTCGGCTCTGTGGGACAGTAAGAGTGTCTGATTAGTTCCAATATTAGATTGTCGGCTCTGTGGGACAGTAAGAGTGTCATGATTAGTTCCAATATTAGATTGTCAGCTCTGTGGGACAGTAAGAGTGTCGTGATTAGTTCCAATATTAGATTGTCGGCTCTGTGGGACAGTAAGAGTGTCATGATTAGTTCCAATATTAGATTGTCAGCTCTGTGGGACAGTAAGAGTGTCTGATTAGTTCCAATATTAGATTGTCAGCTCTGTGGGACAGTAAGAGTGTCGTGATTAGTTCCAATATTAGATTGTCGGCTCTGTGGGACAGTAGAGTGTCATGATTAGTTCCAATATTAGATTGTCAGCTCTGTGGGACAGTAGAGTGTCGGATTAGTTCCATATTAGATTGTCAGCTCTGTGGGACAGTAAGAGTGTCGTGATTAGTTCCAATATTAGATTGTCGCTTGTGGGACAGTAAGAGTGTCGTGATTAGTTCCAAATTAGAGTTCAGCTCTGTGGGACAGTAGAGTGTCGCGATTAGTTCCAATATTAGACTGTCAGCTCTGTGGGACAGTAAGAGTGTCGTGATTAGTTCCAATATTAGATTGTCAGCTCTGTGGGACAGTAAGAGTGTCGTGATTAGTTCCAATATTAGACTGTCAGCTCTGTGGGACAGTAAGAGTGTCGTGATTAGTTCCAATATTAGATTGTCAGCTCTGTGGGACAGTAAGAGTGTCGTGATTAGTTCCAATATAGATGTCGCTCTGTGGGAAGTAAGAGTGTCGTGATTAGTTCCAATATTAGATTGTCAGCTCTGTGGGACAGTAAGAGTGTCGTGATTAGTTCCAATATAGATTGTCAGCTCTGTGGGACAGTAAGAGTGTCATGATTAGTTCCAATATTAGATTGTCAGCTCTGTGGGACAGTAAGAGTGTCATGATTAGTTCCAATATTAGATTGTCAGCTCTGTGGGACAGTAGGAGTGTCGTAATTAGTTCCAATATTAGATTGTCGGCTCTGTGGTACAGTAAGAGTCATGATTAGTTCCAATATTAGATTGTCAGCTCTGTGGGACAGTAAGTGTCATGATTAGTTCCAATATTAGATTGTCAGCTCTGTGGGACAGTAAGAGTGTTGTGATTAGTTCAATAAGATTGTCGCTCTGTGGATAGTAGGAGTGTCAGATTAGTTCCAATATTAGATTGTCAGTCTGTGGGACAGTAGGAGTGTCATGATTAGTTCCAATATTAGATTGTCAGCTCTGTGGGACAGTAAGAGTGTCATGATTAGTTCAATATTAGATTGTCAGCTCTGTGGGACAGTAGGAGTGTCATGATTAGTTCCAATATTAGATTGTCAGCTCTGTGGGACAGTAAGAGTGTCATGATTAGTTCCAATATTAGATTGTCAGCTCTGTGGGACAGTAGGAGTGTCATGATTAGTTCCAATTAGATTGTCGGCTCTGTGGGACAGTAAGAGTGTCATGATTAGTTCCAATATTAGATTGTCAGCTCTGTGGGACAGTAAGAGTGTCATGATTAGTTCCAATATTAGATTGTCAGCTCTGTGGGACAGTAAGAGTGTCATGATTAGTTCCAATATTAGATTGTCAGCTCTGTGGGACAGTAAGAGTGTCGTGATTAGTTCCAATATTAGATTGTCGGCTCTGTGGGACAGTAAGAGTGTCGTGATTAGTTCCAATATTAGATTGTCGGCTCTGTGGGACAGTAAGAGTGTCGTAATTAGTTCCAATATTAGATTGTCGGCTCTGTGGACAGTAAGAGTGTCATGATTAGTTCCAAATTAGATTGTCGCTTGTGGACGTAAGAGTGTGTGATTAGTTCCAATATTAGATGTCGGCTCTGTGGGACAGGAGGAGTGTGATTAGTTCCAAATTAGATTGTCAGCTCTGTGGGACAGTAGAGTGTGCGTGATTAGTTCCAATATTAGATTGTCAGCTCTGTGGGACAGTAAGAGTGCGTGATGATTAGTTCAATATAGATTGTCGCTCTGTGGGACCGTAAGAGTGTTGTGATTAGTTCCAATATTAGATTGTCGGCTCTGTGGGACAGTAGAGGTGTCATGATTAGTTCAATATTAGACTGTCAGCTCTGTTGGACAGTAAGAGTGTTGTGATTAGTTCCAATATTAGATTGTCCGCTCTGTGGACAGTAAGAGTGTCGTGATTGTTCCAATATTAGACTGTCCGCTCTGTGGGACAGTAAGAGGTGTCGTGATTAGTTCCAATATAGATGTCAGCTCTGTGGGACAGTAAGAGTGTCGTGATTAGTTCCAATATTAGACTGTCAGCTAGTGGGCAGTAGAGGTCGTGATTAGTTCCAAATTTAGATTGTCAGCTCTGTGGGACAGTAAGAGTGTCATGATTAGTTCCAATATTAGATTGTCAGCTCTGTGGGACAGTAAGAGTGTCGTGATTAGTTCCAATATTAGATTGTCGGCTCTGTGGGATAGTAAGAGTGTCGTGATTAGTTCCAATATTAGACTGTCAGCTCTGTGGGACAGTAAGCGCGTCGCAATTAGTTCTAATATTAGTTGTCAGTCTGTGGGACAGTAAGATGTAGTGTCGCAATTAGTTCCAATATTAGATTTGTCAGCTCGTGGGACAGTAAGAGTGTCGTGATTAGTTACAATATTAGATTGTCAGCTCTGTGGGACAGTAAGAGTGTTGTGATTAGTTCCAATATTAGACTGTCAGCTCTGTGGGACAGTAAGCGCGTCGCAATTAGTTCCAATATTAGATTGTCAGCTCTGTGGGACAGTAAGAGTGTCGTGATTAGTTCCAATATTAGATTGTCAGCTCTGTGGGACAGTAAGCGCGTCGCAATTAGTTCCAATATTAGATTGTCAGCTCTGTGGGACAGTAAGAGTGTCGTGATTAGTTACAATATTAGATTGTCAGCTCTGTGGGACAGTAAGAGTGTTGTGATTAGTTCCAATATTAGACTGCAGCTCGTGGGGCAGTAAGCGCGTGCAATTAGTTCTATATTAGATTGTCAGCTCTGTGGGCGTAAGAGGTGTCGCGATTAGTTCCAATATTAGATTGTCGGCTCTGTGGGACAGTAAGAGTGTCGTGATTAGTTCCAATATTAGATTGTCGGCTCTGTGGGACAGTAAGAGTGTCGTGATTAGTTCCAATATTAGATTGTCGGCTCTGTGGGACAGTAAGAGTGTCGTGATTAGTTCCAATATTAGACTGTCAGCTCTGTGGGACAGTAAGAGTGTTGTGATTAGTTCCAATATTAGACTGTCAGCTCTGTGGGACAGTAAGAGTGTCGCGATTAGTTCCAATATTAGATTGTCGGCTCTGTGGGACAGTAAGTGTCGTGATTAGTTCCAATATTAGACTGTCAGCTCTGTGGGACAGTAAGAGTCATGATTAGTTCCAATATTAGATTGTCGGCTCTGTGGGACAGTGTGTCATGATTAGTTCCAATATTAGATTGTCAGCTCTGTGGGACAGTAAGAGTGTCGTGATTAGTTCCAATATTAGATTGTCGGCTCTGTGGGACAGTAAGTGTGTCATTAGTTCCAATATTAGATTGTCAGCTCTGTGGGACAGTAAGAGTGTTGTGATTAGTTCCAATATTAGATTGTCAGCTCTGTGGGACAGTAGGAGTGTCATGATTAGTTCCAATATTAGATTGTCAGCTCTGTGGGACAGTAAGAGTGTCGCGATTAGTTCCAATATTAGATTGTCAGCTCTGTGGGACAGTAAGAGTGTTGTGATTAGTTCCAATATTAGATTGTCAGCTCTGTGGGACAGTAGGAGTGTCATGATTAGTTCCAATATTAGATTGTCAGCTCTGTGGGACAGTAAGAGTGTCGCGATTAGTTCCAATATTAGATTGTCAGCTCTGTGGGACAGTAAGAGTGTCGTGATTAGTTCCAATATTCTATCATCTTTTAACAATCGTGACAGTGTGTATCCAGCTTTAGAGTGTTGTGATTAGTTAAAGTGTTAAATTGTTGGGACAGAGGTTAAGTGATGTAACATAGAGAACAGTGCTAGTAATAGACAGTTAGCTCCGTATTATGGGATCAGCTCATTAATTAGTTCCAGTACTAGAGAATGGATGGTGTATTAGGGCTATTAGAGCAGGACATAGAGATTACAGTTTATCATTGTGTAGCTTTCTACCTATCACCCATACATTGTTGTTTACCTGAATAAAGGTGACCAATCAGGAATGATTAGGAGCAGTGGTTCTGTCACACATGCACCAGCCATAGAGTGTTAGCTCTGTGCGGGAGAGGCTGTCATGTGACAGGGGGCACATTGTATTGCAGATTTTTTATTCCAGTGCTGCGTGCAGGGAAGTGTTTGATTAATCCCATTATTAGGGGTTGCCATGTGATTCAGCCTCTGTTAATCTCATTCAGTGTGGTAGCTCCACAGCCCACATTCTAAAAAAATCACAGTTTTAAAAGGGCTACGTCTCTGGGCCAGAATCAGTTTTATTAACCTAGCAGTGGGTTTCTGGCAATGTGGGGACTGCCATATAGATTAATCTTCAACCAAATTATTGCTAGGATTAGGGTGCAGGTTGCCTTGCAATCCAGGCCTTTATCATTTCCCAATTGGCTCACACTATTTAGGGCATTGTTACCATGGTAATTAGAGCGTCAGCTCTTGGGTCTGGGCATCATAACGTAACAAAAAGAACAGTATTCTCACCTTTAGAGCGTCAGCTTGGCGTGAGAGCGTTATGTATGGAGTCTGAGTCTCGCAAGCTCCCGTTATTGAGAGATTTCTCTGTTTCCATCCCAGGAGACTCCACGTCCTCTGTCTCGCAGTCTCGGTACACGGTTAGATGTTCTCTCCCTTATCCCCGTGCATCAGTCCAAATGCTGTCTATGTGCCACGGGGCAGTCTCTGGGCATCTCTACTCTTCTTTCATCCTTTTTGTTCTGTCTTTTGCAGCATTTTCCTTTCAACATCTCAGGTGTGCTCTCTGTTTTCTTCTTTTTTTGATGTCTCTTTATCCAGGCTGTCTCTCTCTGTCTGCTCTCTCTCTCTACTCCAGATGTATGGGGGAGGGGGGAAACCCCTTGTATGGCATTTGAAATAATCCCAGTGATTGTGGCAGTTGAATGGGTGCCCTTCAAACACTCTCACTCAGGTGTCTCTCTGGCCTGCAGTCTCTCTCCCTTGGACTGTCTCGCTGGCTGGGACAATGGATTCAGACAGCTGTGGAGTGAGAGACAGCTCAGGCAGCGCTGGGCTCTGAAACATGACTCCCCCCCTCCTCCTCCTCCTGCCTCCCTCCCCCCTGCTCCATCCCTTCCTTTCACTGCCTCATCTGGATCATTTATTCTGCTCTGTTGGGGGAGACAGAATTCCAGGACCAGACCCAGCAAATAACATGGAAAGTACCAGAAAGGGGGAGAGAGGGGAAAGGCTGTACCACAAGAAAGGAAAAAGGGGAAAGGGAGAAAGGGGTGTGTGGTGTGTGTGTGTGCACATGGCAGGGTATTTATGGATAGCGTGTGGAGATGTCTGTGCGTGTTATAGGTGGGGTGCATGTACGGTCTGTCCATATGTGCTCAGTTTGTAAGAGTCACCCTGGGTGCATGCACACGTGTCAGTGTAAGCTTAGTGTACATCACGTATACATCACGTATGTCTGAATGTATACGGATTGGGCAATACTGGCCATGCACTGACCCAACTTTAACACAATTAGAAATTCAATCCGAACATCGAATTGGTTGCGGGGGCATTTCTTACCTTACAGTGTCCCCCGCAACACTTCCCGGACAGATCATGGTTTCCAATCAACATTATGGCCATCATATCAGTCGCAAAATGATCTGCCTGGATAGTACATGGAAGATTATTGGCCTGGGCCTTTTTCATAAAATGACTGGCCCGGACAGTCTACGGGAAATTATTGTCCCGGGCAGTTTACAGAAAAAGGTTGGCCTGGGCAGTTTACGGAAAACGATTGGTCCAGTTTACCAAAAATAATTGGCCTGGGCAGTTTACGGAAAATGATTGGTCCAGTTTACCAAAAATAATTGGCCTGGGCAGTTTATGGAAAATGATTGGTCCAGTTTACCAAAAATAATTGGCCTGGGCAGTTTACGGAAAATGATTGGTCCAGTTTACCAAAAATAATTGGCCTGGGGAGTTTACGGAAAATGATTGGTCAGTTTACCAAAAATAATTGGCCTGCGCAGTTTATGGAAAATGATTGGCCCGGGCAATTTACGGAAAATGATTGGCCTGGGCAGTTTACGTAAAATTAAAGGTCCAGACAGTTACCGTAACCGAAAATAAATGGCTCAGGCAGTTTACAGAAAATTATTATCCAGGGCAGTTTACTAAAAATAATTGGTTAAGGAAATTTATGAGAAATGATTGCTCCAGGTAGCTTACAGAAAATGATTGGCCCAGCAAGTTTACAGAAAATGATTGGTCCAGGCAGTTAACAGAATATGATCGGTCCAGCCAGTCCCAAGAAAAATTACTGGCCTGGGCAGTTTTCTGAACGCTGTGGGAACATCAGAAAATAAGAACTTAGAGCTTTGAATTGCCCTTTTATAAATACTGATTACAATAATTGCACATTATTTTTTTTCATTTGCGGTATCCGTAATGACCTATACTTTGGGTGTGTACCAGTAGGTACATTCCTGTAAATTAACAATCATTATTGGTAATTATCCAACCACGGGTATAAAATATGTCCATTCTGCATGGTATTGGTATCTTGCTAAGTAAGGATGACATGAGATATCAATCGCTATTTCACAACAAAGATAGTAATAGCATGGAATCGCAGGTTTGCTTTTATAAATACAGCCCATAAATTCAGATTCAAGTGCAAATATAAAACTCTGCGTAGGGAACACAGTATAGCAATCTATATGCAGTACGGTGCGTCTTTTTATATGTGGAATGCATTCCTATACTGTAACTTGCACGCTTCCGTTTTAATGATACGAATCCTCCACACCCACTAGATTTTTGCCTGAAACTGTTGATATGCTACCAATATTTAACGTGTGTACAGAGCGTAAGGGGCTTAAACCCCGCTGGAAGTTGAGTAGAACCTGAAACTACAGCTCGCAGGGACACTCAACTTTAAAGCAACATATTAAAAAACATAAGAATTGTTTTTACCATTCTACCTCTTCAAAGATGGACATACGCTGCTAACACGGACAGTTCTCTGGTACTTCCCTACCATGAGACAGCAACATATGCGCATGTACAAGCCCATGGCCATCTATGAAGAGGTAGAGCACTAATTTAAGGTAAGGATGGGAGTTAGGGGGTGCGTCTCTTATTTTACAGTTTAGTGCCAATTTATGGGTTGGGTCCCACTGCCTGTCTAATATGCATGTGATGAATATATTTTTGTTCAGATGCCATGCATTTTGGTATAAGGACAATTGTAGGAAATGCAAGCGCAGGGTAATAAAAAATGCATGCTCAGAAACGCACTGCAAAATCTCAACGCGTTTCTTGTGCAGTGGGGTCTCACAAACATGGTGCCACTAAAAAGCCAGATTAATAAACCTTTTGATTTTGCTCCTCTTAAGACTGGCATGTAATAGCCATTAAATCCATTCAAACATAGAAAAGATAAAAATGTGGCCCGGTACACGGGCTGATATTTTGAAACATAGGCGGAAATTTTCAGCCTGACCGACAAAGCTTGATCATGCTTTTGTGAAAGTTTCGTCAGACCATCCAGTCTTCATTGGGCCATGTGATCAGTTGTGCTGAAATGTTAACTATGACATCAATAAACCAATCGGTTTATTCATCTGATGTCTGTCAATCTGGAAGATAGGTACATAGGTGCATCATGTGTACCAGGCCTTACTCTATCCCCTCCCCACTCTATCAGAGTATCCATCTATATAATTAATTTAAAGGAATAATTCACTCAAAAAGTGAACTATTCATTTAATGTACTGATTAAAGACTGGGATGTTAAAGGGCATGTCAACCCCCAAAACTATAATCCCCCCCACTAATGGCCCCACCATGTAGTTAATAAAATCCTTACCTCACATCCCAGCTCCATATGGTTCTCCTGTAGTCCCCCCCCCAAAGTCCCAAAAACTGCCCACCAGGAGGATAGCAGAGTCCATATAGGACTCTGCCTCCTGTCTCGCCTCCGGGAGAAGTTTGGCATGTGCACTGCAACCCTTCTCCCCCTCCCTCTCCCTCCCATTTTGCGATCCCTCCCCCTACCATAGAAACCCATGGCCATGTATTAGTATTTCTTCCCCCAGCCCCAACCGCTAAAAAACATTTTTAAGAAAGTCCCCTGAACTCTACTTACCTTCCCTCTCTTCCCCGGCATTCTGAGAAGCCAGCAGCCGCGTCCGTGATTGGCTGCCTCTCAGCCAATCACGGACATGGCTGCCAGTCCCGCCCCCTGCTTGCAGTGTCTTGCAAGCAGAAGGACGGGCAGTGCGTCGGAGGAGAGAGGAAGGGTAAGTAAAGATGGGGGCACTTTCTTAAAATTATTTTATAGCGGTTGGGGCTGGGGGAAGGCATACTATCATATCTGGAAAATCTTTTATAAGGGTGGACATGCCCTTTAAGGAGCTATGCCTTACAATAAATTCTGCAGGAGCGACGGACTAACAAAGAAGAAATTTCTCTTACACGCATTCCTCCGCAGCAGCAGTGACAGGTGCCGACCGCTTCCTGGTTCAGAATAACTATAGAGCGCATGCACGATAATAATGCACACTATACACTAGTTACTCTGAACAGGAAGCAGTCGGGAATTTCCACTGCTGCTGCAGAGGATCGCGTGTAAGGTAAATATCTTCTATCTTTGTCTGTGGCTCCTGGTCAATTAATTGAAGAACAGGAGGTAAGGCATAGCTCCTTAATATCCTTCACTTTTTGAGTCAATTATTCCTTTAATGTTAAACACATGTACTGTACTGAACATAAAATAAACAACATTACTGCCCCATGTTACATAATTACAATGTACTGTTGACCTAATGTAAATTAAACACCAAGCCCTAGTTATAGTTACAATGTGTTGTAGACTGAATGTAAAATAAACTCCACCCCTAGTACAATGTACTGTACACTGTATGTATAAGCCCTTCCCCTAGTTAAAAAGTTACAATGTACTGTACAATGTATGTATAAGCCCTATCCCTAGTTATACAGTAGCTATAATGTACTGTACACTGTATGTGTAAGCCCCACCCCTAGTTATACAGTAGTTATAATGAACTGTACACTGTATGTATAAGCCACACCCCTAGTTATACAGTAGTTCTAATGTACTGTACACTGTATGTATAAGCCCCACTCCTAGTTATACAGTAGCTATAATGTACTGTACACGGTATGTATAAGCCCCACCCCTAGTTATACAGTAGCTATAATGTACTGTCCACTGTATGTATAAGCCCCACCCCTAATTATACAGTAGCTATAATGTCTCATATCACTTGGCTGTGATATGCTAATTGGGATTTTCCAGGGTACATAATTGCCACAGATTCTTGTACAAGTCATTCTGAATTGAGAAAGCCAGTAGGATGACTAGCGAAACGTCTTCAAGAACTAAGTCCAGTTAATCTAATTGAATACAACAGATTTATCTAGAGATGTGATTTAGGTTTTATTTTGAAGGTACGATGGAAGGCTTTTTATATAATTCTTACTAGTTTGGAAGAATCCAAGACCACAGATACCCTTTAAGAAACAAAATTCAGTACAGATGTGCGGGACACATAGGAGAAGTGTGCTATTACCTAGCTAAGGAACGGACACATAGGAGAAGTGTGTTATTACCTAGCTAAGGAACGGACACATAGGGAGAAGTGTGTTATACCAGCTAAGGAACGGACACAAGGAGAAGTGTGTTATTACCTAGCTAAGGAACGGACAATAGGAGAATGTGTTATTACCTAGCTAAGGAACGGACACATGGAGAAGTGTGTTATTACCTAGCTAAGGAACGGGCACATAGGAGAAGTGTGTTATTACCTAGCTAAGGAACGGACACATAGGGAGAAGTGTGTTATTACCTAGCTAAGGAACGGACACATAGGAGAAGTGTCCTATTACATAGCTAAGGAACGGACACATAGGAGAAGTGTGTTATTACCTAGATAAGGAACGGACACATAGGAGAAGTGTGTTATTACCTAGCTAAGGAACGGACACAGAGGAGAAGTGTGTTATTACCTAGCTAAGGAACGGACACATAGGAGAAGTGTGTTATTACCTAGTAAGGAACGGACACATAGGAGAAGTGTGTATTACCTAGCTAAGGAAAGGACCACAGTAGAGAAGTGTGTTATTACCTAGCTAAGGAACGGACACTAGGAGAGAAGTGTGTTATTACCTAGCTAAGGAACGGACACAAGAGAAGTGTGTTATACCTAGCTAAGGAAGGACACAAGGAGAAGTGTTATTACCTAGCTAAGGAACGGACACATAGGAGAAGTGTGTATTACCTAGCTAGGAATGGACACATAGGAGAAGTGTGTTATTACCTAGATAAGGAATGGACACATAGGAGAAGTGGGTTATTACCTAGATAAGGAATGGACACATAGGAGAAGTGTGTTATTACCTAGATAAGGAAGGCAATAGGAGAAGTGTTATTACTAGCTAAGGAACGGACACATAGGAGAAGTGTTATTATAAAGGACGGACACTATAGAGAAGGTGTTATTACCTAGCTAAGGAACGGACACATAGAGAGAAGTGTGTATTACCTAGCTAAGGAACGGACACATAGGAGAAGTGTTATTACCTAGATAAGGAATGGACACATAGGAGAAGTGTGTTATTACCTAGCTAAGGAACGGACACATAGGAGAAGTGTGTTATTACCTAGATAAGGAAGGACACATAGGAGAAGTGTGTTATTACCTAGCTAAGGAACGGACACATAGGAGAAGTGTTATTACTAGATAAGGAATGGACACATAGGAGAAGTGTGTTATTACCTAGTAAGGAACGGACACATAGGAGAAGTGTGTTTTACCTAGCTAAGGAACGGACACAAGGAGAAAGTGTGTTATTACCTAGCTAAGGAACGGACACATAGGAGAAGTGTGTTATTACCTAGCTAAGGAACGGACACATAGGAGAAGTGTGTTATTACCTAGCTAAGGAACGGACACATAGGAGAAGTGTGTTATTACCTAGCTAAGGAACGGACACATAGGAGAAGTGTGTTATTACCTAGATAATGAATGGACACATAGGAGAAGTGTGTTTTACCTAGCTAAGGACGGACACATAGGAAGTAGAATTGTATTACCTAGCTAAGGAACGGACAAATAGGAGAAGTGTGTGATTACCTAGCTAAGGAACGGACACAAGGAGAAGTGTGTTTTTACCTACTAAGGAACGGACACAGAGGAGAAGTGTGTATTACTCGCTAAGGAAGGACAACTAGGAGAGTGTTATTACCTAGCTAAGGAACGGACACATAGGAGAAGTGTGTTATTACCTAGCTAAGGAACGGCACATAGGGAAGTGGTTATTACCTAGCTAAGGAACGGACCACATAGGAGAAGTGTATTACTAGCTATAGAAACGGACACAAGGAGAAGTGTATTAACCTAGCTAAGGAACGGACACATAGGAGAAGTGTGTTATTACCTAGCTAAGGAACGGACACAGAGGAGAAGTGTGTTATTACCTACCTAAGGAACGGACACATAGGAGAAGTGTGTTATTACCTAGCTAAGGAACGGACACATAGGAGAAGTGTGTTATTACCTAGCTAAGGAACGGACACATAGAGAAGTGTGCTATTACCTACCTAAGGAACACACATAGGAGAAGTGTGTTATGTACCTAGCTAAGGAACGGACACATAGGAGAGTTGTTATATACCTATATAGAAAGGACACATAGGAGAAGTGTGTTATTACCTATACTAAGGAACGGACACATAAGAAGTGTGTTATATTACCTAGCTCAAGGAACGGACACATAGGGGAAGTGTGTTATTACCTAGCTACGGAACCGGGCACATGGAGAAGTGTGTTATTACCTAGCTAAGGACGACACATAGGAGAAGTGTGTTTATTACCTAGACTAAGGAACGGACACATAGGAAAGTGGTGTTTTACCTAGCTAAGGAACGGACACATAGAGAAGTGTTGTTTACCTAGATAGGAACGGACACATAGAGAATGGTTATTACCTAGCTAAGGAACGGACCATAGGAGAAGTGTGTTATTATACCTAGTAGGAACGGACACATAGGAGAAGTGTGTTATTACCTTACTAAGGAAGCGGACACATAGGAAAGTGTGTTTATTACCTAGAGAGAACGGACCACTAGGAGAAGTGTGTTATTACCTAAGCTAAGGAACGGACACATAGGAGAAGTGTGTTATTACCTAGATAAGGAATGGCACTGAAGAAAGTGTGTTATACCTCTAGGACGGACACATAGGAATGTGTTTTACCTAGCTAAGGAACGGACACATAGGAGGAAGTGTGTTATTACCTAGCTAAGGAACGGACACATAGGAAGTGTGTTATTACCTACTAAGGAACGGACACATAGGAGAAGTGTGTTATTACCTACTAGAACGGACCATGAGAAGTGTGTTATTACCTATCTAAGGAACGGACACTAGGAGAGTGTGTTATTATTCCTAGCTAGGAACGACACATAGGAGAAGTGTGTTATTACCTAGCTAAGGAACGGACACATAGGAGAAGTGTGTTATTACCTAGCTAAGGAACGGACACTAGGAGAAGTGTGTTATTACCTACTAGGAACGGACACATAGGAGAAGTGTGTTTTACCTAGCTAGGAACGGACACATAGGGAAAGTTTGTTTATTACTGCTAAGAACGGACACATAGGAGAAGTGTGTTATTACCTAGCTAAGGAACGGACACATAGAGGAGAAGTGTGTTTTACCTAGCTAAGGAACGGACACATAGGAGAAGTGTGTTATTACCTACTAGCTAGGAACGGACACAATAGGAGAAGTGTGTTATTACCTAGCTAAGAACGGACACATAGGAGAAGTGTGTTATTACCTAGCTAATGAAACGGACACATAGGAGAAGTGTGTTATATCTAGCTTAGGAACGACCACATAGGAGAATGTGGTTATTACCTAGCTAAGGAACGGACACCTAAGGAGAAGTGTGTTATTACCTAGCTAAGGACGCACATAGTGAAAGTGTTTTAACCTACCTAAACGGACCATAGGAGAAGTGTGTTATTACCTATCTAGGAACGGCACATAGGAGAAGTGTGTTATTACCTAGCTAAGGAGGACACATAGGAGAAGTGTGTTATTATCTAGCTAAGGAACGGACACATAGGAGAAGTGTGTTTTCCCTAGCTAAGGAACGGACACATAGGAAAGTGTGTTATTACACTAAGAACGGACACATGGAGAATGGCTACAAGGATAAGTTGTTTACCTAGCTAGAACGGACACATAGGAGAAGTGTGTTATTACCTAGCTAAGCGGACACATAGGAGAAGTGTGTTATTACCAACTAGCTAGGAAGACACTAGAGAAGTGTGTTTATTACCTAGCTAAGGAACGGACGACAATAGGAGAGAGTGTGTGATTACCTAGCCTAAGGAACGGACACATAGGAGAAGTGTGTTATTACCTAGCTAAGGAACGACCATAGAAGAGTGTGTTATTACCTAGATACGGAACGGACACATAGGAGAAGTGTGTTATTACCTAGATAGGAACGGACACTAGGAAAAGTGTGTTATTCCATAGCTAAGAACGGACACATAGGAGAAGTGTGTTATTACCTAGCTAAGGAACGGACACATAGGAAAGTGTGTTATTACCTAGAAGGAACGGACACATAGGAGAAGTGTGTTATTACCTATCAAGGAACGACCACAGGGATAAGTGTGTTATTACCTAGCTAAGGACGGACACATAGGAGAAGTGTTTATTACCTACCTAGCTAAGGAACGGACACATAGGAGAATGTGTGTTATTACCTAGATAGGACGGACACATGGAGAAGTTGTTTTTACCTAGATAAGGAACGGACACATAGGAGAAGTGTGTTATTACCTAGCTAAGGAAGGACACAAGGAGAAGTGTGTTATTACCTAGCTAAGGAACGGACACATAGGAGAAGTTGTTATTACCTAGCTAAGGAACGGACACATAGGGAAGTGTGTTATTACCTAGCTAAGGAACGGACACAAGGAGAAGTGTGTTTATTACCTAGCATAGGAACGGACACATAGGAGAATTGTGTTATTACCTAGCTGGAACGGACACAGAGGAAAGTGTGTTATTACCTAGCTAAGGAACGGACACATAGAGAAGTGTGTTATTACCTACTAGGAACGGACATAGGAGAGTGTGTTATTATCTAACTAGGAACGGACCCATAGGAGGTGTCCTATTACATAGCTAAGGAGACACATAGGAGAAGTGTGTATTACCTAGCTAAGGACGGACACATAGGAGAAGTGTGTTATTACCTAGCTAGGAACGGACACATAGGAGAAGTGTTGTTATTACCTAGATAAGGACGGACACATAGAGAAGTGTGTTATTACCTAGCTAAGGAACGGACACATAGGAGAAGTGTTTTATTACCTAATAAGGAACGACACATAGGAAAGTTGTTATTCCTAGCTAAGGACGGACACATAGGAGAAGTGTCCTATTACCATAGCTAGGAACGGACACATAGGAGAAGTGTGGTTATTACCTAGATAAGGAACGGACACATAGGAGAAGTGTGTTATACCTAGCTAAGGAACGGCCACAAGGAGAAGTGGTTTTATTACCTAGCTAGAACGGACACATAGGAGAATGTGTTTATTACCTAGCTAAGAACGGACACTAGGAGAAGGTGTGTTATTACCTAGATAAGGAACGGACACATAGGAGAATGTGTTGTTATTTACCTAGATAAGGAACGGACCACTAGGGAAGTGTGTTTTACCTAGATAAGAACGGACACATAGGAGAAGTGTGTTATTACCTAGAAGGAACGGACACATAGGAGAAGTGTGTTATTACCTAGCTAGGAACGACACAAGGAGAAGTGTGTTATTACCTGCAAGGAACGGACACATAGAGAAGTGTGTTTTTACCTAGCTAAGGAACGGACACAGAGGAGAAGTGTGTTATTACCTAGCTAAGGAACGGACACATAGGAGAATGTTATTACCTAGCTAAGGACGGACACATAGGAAAGTGTGTTATTACCTAGCTAAGGACCGGGCACATAGGGGAAGTGTGTTATTACCTAGCTAAGAACGGACACATGGGGAAGTGTGTTATTACCTAGCTAAGGAACGGACACATAGGAGAATGTGTCCTATTACTAGCTAAGGACGGACACATAGGGAGTGGTTTATTACCTATATAAGGAACGGACACATAGAGAAGTGTGTTATTACCTAGCTAAGGAACGGACACAGAGGAAAAGTTGTGTTGTTTACCTAGCTAAGGAACGGCACATAGGGAGAAGTGTGTTTATTACCTAGCTAAGGACCGGACACTAGGGGAGTGTGTTTATTACCTAGCAAGGAACGGACACATAGGAGAAGTGTCCTATTACATAGCTAAGGAACGGACACATAGGAGAAGTGTGTTATTACCTAGTAAGGAACGGACACTAAGGAGAAGTGTTTATTACCTAGCTAAGGAACGGACACAGGATAGTGTGTTTTACCTGCTAAGAAACGACACATAGGGAAGTGTGTTATTACCTAGCTAAGGAACGGACACAAGGAGAAGTGTGTTTATTACCTAGCTAAGGAACGGACACTAGGAGAAGGTGTTATTACCTAGCTAAGGAACGACACATAGGAGAAGTGTGTTATTACAGCTAAGACGGACACATAGAGAAGTGTTATTCCAGCTAAGGAACGGACCACATAGGAGAAGTGTGTTATTACCTAGCTAAGGAACGGACACTGGAGAATTGTGTTATTACCTAGCTAAGGAACGGACACATAGGAGAAGTGTGTATTACCTAGATAAGGACGGACACTAGAGAAGTGTGTTTTACCTAGCTAAGGAACGGACACATAGGAGAAGTGTGTTATTATCTAGCTAAGAACGGACACATAGGAGAAGTGTTATTACATAGCTAAGGAACGACACATAAGAAGTGTGTTATTACCTAGCTAGGAACGGACACATAGGAAAGTTGTTATTACCTACTAAGGAACGGACACATAGGAAGTGTGTTATTACCTAGATCAGGAACGGACACATAGAAAGTGTGTTATTACCTAGCTAAGGAACGGACACATAGGAGAAGTGTGTTATTACCTAGATAAGGAACGGCACACTAGGAGAAGTGTGTTTATACCTAGCTAAGAACGACACTAGAGAATGTTTTAATATCTAAGGAGACACATAGGAGAAGTGTGTTATTACCTAGAGGAACGAGCACACATAGGGAAAAGTGTGTTATTACCTAGCTAAGGAACGGACACAGAGGAAAGTTTGTTATTACCTAGCTAAGGAACGGACACTAGAGAAGTGTGTATTACCTAGTAAGGAACGGACACATAGGAGAAGTGTGTTATTACCTAGCATAAGGAGACACATAGGAGAAGTTTGTTATTACCTAGTAAGGAACGGACACATAGGAGAGTGTGTTATTACCTTAGAAAGACGGACACTAGGAGAAGTGTGTTATTACCTATCTAAGGAACGGACACATAGGAGAAGTGTGTTATTACCTAGCTAAGGAACGGACACATAGGAGAAGTGTGTTATTACCTAGCTAAGGAACGACACATGGAGAAGTGTGTTTTTTTACCTAGCTAAGGAACGGACACAGAGGAAGAGTGTGTTATTACTAGCAGGAACGGACACATAGGAGAAGTGTTATTACCTAGCTAAGGACGACAATAGGAGAAGTGTGTTATTACCTAGCTAAGGAACGGCACATAGGGGAAGTGTGTTATTACCTAGCTAAGGAACGGACACATAGGAGAGTGTGTTATTACCTAGATAAGGAACGGAACACATAGGAGAAGTGTGTTATTACCTAGCTAAGGAACGGACACAGAGGAAGTGTGTTATTACCTAGCTAAGGAACGGACACATAGGAGAAGTGTGTTATTCCTAGCAGGACGGACACATAGGAGAAGTGTTATTCTAGCTAAGGAACGGACACATAGGAAGTTGTCATTACTAGCTAAGGAACGGACACATAGGAGAGTGTGTTATTACCTACTAGAACGGAAACACATAGGAGAAGTGGTGTTATTACCTAGCTAGGAACGGACACTAGGAGAAGTGTGTTATTACTAGTAAGGAACGGACACATAGGAGAAGTGTGTTATTACCTAGATAAGGAACGGACACATAGGAAAGTGTGTTATTACCTAGATAGAACGGACACTAGGAGAAGTGTGTTATTACCTAGCTAAGGAACGGACACATAGGAAAGTGTGTTATACCTAGCTAAGGAACGGACACATAGGAAAGTGTGTTTTACCTAGCTAGGAACGGACACATAGGAGAAGTGTGTTTTACCTAGCTAAGGAACGGACACATAGGAGAAGTGTGTTATTACCTAGCTAGGAACGGACACATAGGAGAAGTGTATTACCTAGCTGAGAACGACACATAGGAGAATGTTTTATTACCTAGCTAAGGAACGGGCACATAGGGAAGTGTGTTATTACCTAGCTAAGGAACGGACACATAGGGAAGTGTGTTATACCTAGCTAAGGAACGACACATAGGAGAAGTTGTTATACTAGCTAAGAACGGACACCATAGGAAAGTGTTATTACCTAGTAAGGAACGGACCATAGGAGAATGTGTTATTACCTAGCTAAGGAACGGACACAGAGGAAAGTGTGTGTTATCCTAGCTAAGAACGGACACATAGGGAAGTGTGTTTTACCTAGCTAAGGAACGGACACATAGGGAAGTGTGTATTACCTAGCTAAGAACGGACACATAGGAGAAGTGTCTATTACAAGCTAAGAACGAACATAGGAGAAGTGTGTTATTACCTAGATAAGGAACACACATAGGAAAGTGTGTTATACCTAGCTAAGGAACGGACACAGAGGAAAGTGTGTTATTACCTAGCTAAGGAACGGACACATAGGAGAAGTGTGTTATTACCTAGCTAAGGAACGGACACAGAGGAGAATGTGTTATTACCTATCAGGAACGGACACATAGGAGAAGTGTGTTATACCTACTAAGGAACGGACACATAGGAGAAGTGTGTTATTATCAGCTAAGGAACGGAACATAGGAGAAGTGTTATTACATAGCTAAGAACGGACACATAGGAGAAGTGTGTTATTACCTAGTAAGGAACGGACCATAGGGAAAGTTGTGTTATTACCTATAAGGAACGGACACATAGGAGAAGTGTGTTATTACACCTAGATAGGACGGACACATAGGAGAAGTGTGTTATTACCTACAGCTAAGAACGGACACATAGGAAATGTGTTATTACTAAGCTAAGGAACGGACACAGGGAAAGTGTCTATTACATAGCTAAGGAACGGACCATAGGAGAAGTGTGTTATTACCTAGCTAAGGAACGGACACATAGGAGAATTGTTTATTACCTAGCTAAGGAACGGACACATAGGAGAGTGTGTTATTACCTAGATAAGACGACACATGGGAGAAGTGTGTTATTACCATAGCTAAGGACGGACACATAGGAGAAGTGTGTTATTACCAGTGATAAGGAACGGACACATAGGAGAGTGTGTTATTACCTAGCTAAGGAACGGACACATAGGAGAAGTGTCCTATTACATAGCTAAGGAACGGACACATAGGAGAAGTTGTTATACCTAGATAAGGAACGGACACATAGGAGAAGTGTGTTATACCTAGCTAAGGAACGGACACAGAGGAAAATGTGTGTTATTACCTAGCTAGGAACGGACCATGAGAAGTGTGTTATTACCTAGCTAAGGAAACGGACACATAGGAGAAGTGTGTTATTACCTAGATAAGGAACGGACACATAGGAGAAGTGTGTTATTACCTAATAAGAACGGACACTGGAGAAGTGTTTATTCCTAATAAGAACGGACACTAGGAGAAGTGTGTTATTACCTAGCTAAGGAACGGACACATAGGAGAGTGTGTTATTACCTAGCTAGGAACGACACATAGGAGAAGTGTGTTATTACCTAGCTAAGGAACGGACACATAGGAGAAGTGTGTTTTACCTAGCTAAGACGGACAACAAGGAGAAGTGTTATTAGCTAGCTAAGGAACGGACACATAGGAGAAGTGTTATTACCTAGCTAAGGAACGGACACATAGGAGGGAAGAGAAGTGTGTTTTACCTAGCTAAAGGAACGGCCATGGGGAATGGTTATTACCTAGCTAAGGAACGGACACATAGGGAGAAGGTGTGTTATTACCTAGATAAGAACGGACACATAGGAGAAGTGTGTTTTTACCTAGCTAAGAAGGACACTGAGGAGCGGCAGTGTTTTCTACACATAGCAAGGAACGGACACAAGAGACGTGTTATTACCCTAGCATGGAACGGACACATAGGAGAATGTGTGTTATTACCCTAGCTAAGAACGGACCATAGAAGTGTCCTATTACTAGCTAAGGAACGGACACATAGGAGAATGTGTTTATTCCTGCTAAGGAACGGACACATAGGGAAGGTGTGTTATTACCTAATAGCTAGGAACGGACCCATAGGAGAAGTGTGTTATTACTAGATAAGGAACGGACACATAGGAGAAGTGTGTTATTACCTAGCTAAGGAACGACACATGGAGAAGGTGGTTTTACTAGCTAAGGAACGGACACATGGGGGGAGAGTGTCTATACATAGCTAAGGAACGGACACATAGGAGAAGTGGTGTTAATTACCTAGCTAAGGAACGGACACATAGGAGAAGTGTGTTATTACCAGCAAAGGAACGGACACATAGGAGAATTGTGTTATTACCTAGATAAGGAACGGACCACATAGGAGCAGTGGGTTTATTACCTAGCTAAGGAAACGGCACCATCAGGAAGAGTGTGTTTATTACCTAGCTAAGGAACGACACATAGGAGAAGTTGTGTCTACTGCGCTAGAACGCACACTAGAAGTTGCCTATTACATAAGGAACGGACACATAGGAGAAGTGTGTTATTACCTATATAAGGAACGGACACATAGGAGAGTGTGTTATTACCTAGCTAAGGAAGCGGACCAATGAGAAATGTGTTATTACCTAGCTAAGGAACGGACACATAGGAGAAGTGGTGTTATTCCCCTAGCTAGGAACGACACATAGGAGAATGTGTTATTACTAGATAAAGGAACGGACACATAGGAGAAGTTGGTTTATATAACCCTAGATAGGAACGGACACATAGGGAAGTGTGTATTACCTACATAATGAACGGGACACATAGAGAAGTGTGTTTATTACCTAGCTAAGAACGGACACTGGAGAAGTGGTGGTGTGTTATTACCTAGCTAAGGAACGGACACATAGGAGAAAGTGTGTTTATTCCCCTAGCTAAGGAACGTGACACATAGGAAAGTGTGGTTTTTATTACCTAGTCTAGGCAACGGACACAGGAGGAGAGTGTGTTATTAGCTAGCTAAGTAACGGACACATAGGAGAAGTGTTATTACCTAGCTAAGGAAACGTACACATAGGGTAAGTGTGTTATTACCTAGCTAAGGAACGGGCACATAGGGGAAGTGTGGTATTACCTAGCTAAGGAACGGACACCATAGGGGAAGTGTGTGGTTATTACCTAGCTAAGGAACGGACACAGAGAGAGATGTTATTACCTAGCTAAGGAATGGACCTAGGGGAGAAGTGGGTGTTAATACCTAGCTAAGGAACGGAATCACACAATAGAGAAGTTTTTAGTACCTAGCTAAGGAACGGACACATAGGAGAATGTGTTTATTACCGGTACTAGGAACGGACACAGGGAGGAGAAGTGTTTATTACCTAGCTAAGGAACGGACACATAGGGAGAAGTGTGCTAGTTACCTAGCTAAGGAACGGACCATGAGAAGTGTGTTATTACCTAGCTAAGGAACGGGCATAGGGGAAGTTTTTTATTACCTTAGCTAAGGACCGACACATAGGCAGAAGTGTGGGTATTACCTAGAAGGGCTAAGGACCGGACACATAGAGAAGTGTGCTATTACCACCCTCTTCGCACTCGGAGAGCTATTCCTAGCTAAGGAATGGGCAAATATTAGAAAGTGTGCTATTACCTAGCTAAGGAACGGACACATAGGAGAAGTGTGCTATTACCTAGCTAAGGAACGGACACATAGGGGAAGTGTGCTATTACCTAGGTAAGGAACGGACACATAGGGGAAGTGTGTTATTACCTAGATAAGGAACGAACACATAGGAGAAGTGGAACGGACACATAGGAGAAGTGGAACGGACACAAAAACGGATACATAGGAGATGAGATCTATATACTATATATAGTAGATAATGCACCCCTACTGTAAATTATAAGGATATTAGAAGTCACCGAGGAGTTCTGTGACCATATAAAAGCACGAGGCCGTAGGCCGAGTGCCTTTTATACAGGGCACTGAACTCCGAGGTGACCACTAATATCCAAATAATTTTATGTAGGGGGGTGCATTATTTATTATAATCCACCCCTTCATTAGAAGAATAGAGGGGCAGAGGAACATAGTCAGAGGGTAGAGAAAAAGTCAGGAACTTGTCCCTTATCAGTAAGTCATCAGATGCCCTCCCCCTCTATTCCCAACAGCACCACTGTGGATGGCGCTGCTCCTCCTCGTAGTTTTACATCCTGCACAGTGATGAATCGCGAGATTGTTCATCACTGTGCGCGGAGTAAAAGGAAGAGGAGGAACCGCGCCATCCACAGTGGCGCGGAAGCCACGGAACTGAGACGGAGGTTCAGCTGAGGTGATGGGGAAATAAAATGGAGGTGGCGGAAGCGATGCAGCGTGGAAATCAGTTCCTGTTATAATCGGCGCGCTACTACGTAGTATTGCGCCGATTATAAGATTATTATTTACAGAGGGAGTCCATTGACTTCCATGGAAGGGGTGGATTATAGATAATATAATCTATATAATATAACCTATATAATATAATCTATATATATAATCCATATAATATAATATAATCAATATAATATAATCTATGTATATTATCCATATAATATAATCTATATATAGAATCCATATAATATAATATGATCTATATAATCTAATCCATATATAATCCATATAATATAATCTATATAATCCATATAATTTATTTAATATAATCTATCTATATAATCCATTTTATATAATCTATATAATATAATCTATCTATATAATCCATATAATATAATCTATATAGTATAATCCATATAATATAATCGAATTAATATAATTAATCTAATATAATCCATGTAATATAATATAATCAATATAATATAATCCACACTATCCTACATGCACTACGTCTCCTTCCCATTCTCTCATCTTTCCCTCCGATCGGATTTGCAGTAGATAACAAGCTGATTGGTCGTTCTTTCCACCACCCAGTTGCGACGCGACCTATTAGAACAGCTCATCCAGCCAATAATCACCAACGTTGCCGGACGCTGAGCGGAAGCTGCTGTTTCCGCCATTTTCCTAGCGGGCGGAAGTAGCCTGTCAGCTGATTCGTCGCAGGGAAGTTGCTATCAGGTTGGATGAAGCTGTTGCCAGTGCGACACCCGTATATTAAACAGTGGGCCTGCAAGTTACTAGGGGGTTGTCACCTCTGTTAAAGGAGCTTCACCTGACCCAGGACCACGATGGATTTCTACACAGCGAACTGGTTCCCCCTTGGGAATGTTTACTACAGGAAATTCGACATGTACCAAATGGAATGGGATGTGAGGGACGGACTGAGGGATGGGCTGGTGGCGGCAGCGCCTTATGCTGGTGCCATCGCCTTGCTGAGAAACCCCTTGGGCAATTCCCGCCCGTCCCTGGAGATCTATTCCGCCTCCGGGATCCCCTTATCCAACCTGCTGTGGAAGAGCGGACAGGTGGTGCAACTTGGGTGGACGCTCGGCCAGGACCTCCTCTGTGTGCAGGCGGACGGCTCGGTGCTCGTGTACGACATCTTCTGTCAGTTCAAGGGCCTCTTCAGCCTTGGTAGTGAACTGAAACAGACCCAGGTCTTGGAAGCTAAAGTATTCCATACAGAATCCAGAACATGCATCGCCATCTTCACAGGGGCTCTGAAATTCACCATTGCTTCCAATGTCTGTGACGTGAAGTTACGTAGGTTACCAGACATACCTGGCCTACGGGGCCCCCCTTCGTGTTGGACTGTTCTGTACAACGATAGAGCCCAGATGGTCCTGGCAGCTGTTGGCACTGATTTGTTCCTCTTGGACAACACCTCTTGCTCTGTTGTTACCCTGCCCGGTATGAGCCCACATGCCGGATCTTTCTTGCACATGTCCGTTTCATTACATTATAAATACCTTGCTGTCTTCACCGACAGTGGTTACATTTGGATGGGAAAGTCTACGCTGACAGACAAACTATGTGACTTTACTTCTGATACACGACAGCCCCCTAAGCAGATGGCTTGGTGCATTAGACCCAACAGTAAACAAGTAGCTGTTGCTGTGATGTGGGATAAACTTCTTCTCTTGGCTGGACGGGCTACAGAGGGTGTTCTATTTCCATTGGATGAGCCGTCTTTCATGGTTCCTGAAATTGACGGAGTCAGAATTTTGGCACACTCCACCCATGAGTTTCTCCATGAAATACCAAAAGTTACTGAAGACATTTTTAAAATAGCCTCAATGGCCCCTGGGGCACTATTGCTTGAAGCCCAAAAAGAATATGAAAAAGAGAGTCAGAAAGCTGATGACTATTTGAGGGAGATAAAGGACCAAAATCTTCTCTCTGAAGCTGTGGAGGACTGTATAGAAGCGTCTGGCTATGAGCATGTGCCTGAAATGCAGAAAGCACTTCTAAGGGCGGCCTCCTTTGGAAAGTGCTTTGTAGAAAAATATTCACCCTCAGATTTTGTAACCATGTGTCATGATTTGAGGATCTTAAATGCAATCCAAGACTACCAAATTGGGATCCCCTTGACCATTACTCAGTACAAACAACTGACTGTACAGGTTCTTTTGGACAGACTTGTTCTGAGGAGGCTTTATCCTCTTGCTCTAAAAATCTGTGAATATCTCAAGCTTTCTGATTTTCAGGGAGCCAGTCGAATTTTAGCTCATTGGGCTTGTTACAAGGTGCAACAGAAAGACAAGTCTGATGATGAAATAGCCCAGGCCATTAATCAGAAGCTTGGAGATACTCTTGGGATATCTTATTCTGAAATCGCCTCTAAGGCTTGTGACAGCAATCGGAAAGAGTTGGCCATTAAGTTGTTAGAGTATGAGCCAAAGTCCGAAGACCAAGTTCCTTTACTGTTAAAAATGAAAAGAAGCAGCCTTGCCCTGAGCAAAGCTATTGAGAGTGGGGACACTGATCTTGTGTATACTGTGGTGGCTTACATGAAAAATGAGTTTAATCGTGGTGACTTCTTCATGACTTTGCAGAACCACCCAGTAGCTTTGAGCTTATATCGACAGTTTTGCAAATATCAAGAGCCAGACACCCTAAAGGACCTTTTCAATCAAGATGATAATCATCTAGAACTTGGAAATTTCTATGTTCGCTCCGGTTACAGTGCAGAAAAGAAAGTTGAAGGCCGAGTCGCAGAGCTCCAGAACGCCGTTGAAGAATATAACCGAGCCAAAAATGACCTAGCTGCAAGAGCAACAGAGGATCAAATCAAATTGCTTAGAACCCAGCGGGCTCTGCAGGATAAAACTGACAAACCCTACCTGGATTTTTCTTTGCATGACACTGTTTATAATCTGATAATAGATGGAATGCAGAAAAAAGCAGAACAGCTTTACAAAGAGTTTAAAATCCCAGATAAAAGGTACTGGTGGCTGAAAATTTCAGCTTTGGCAGAGAAAGAAGATTGGGAGGACCTAGAGAAATTCTCCAAGAGTAAAAAATCTGCTATCGGTTATTTGCCGTTTGTGGAGATTTGCATGAAACATGAAAACAAAATGGAAGCCAGAAAGTATATTTCCCGTGTCAACCTTGACCAGAGAGTGAAAGCTTTTCTCTTGATTGGGGATTTGGACCAAGCAGCTGATAATGCCATCGAGCACAAAAATGAACAGGAAATGAATATGGTCCTTTCAAGGTGCAGCTCTCCTGCACAGAATGCAATCGCTGAAAAAATCAACCGAGCCAAAGTACAGACACTTAGGAAATGATGCTACATATCTTCTGGTTTTGATTAAACTGTTTTCCATGTAAGGGTTATAGCCCAAAACTGGTCATTTTTAATGATGTACCTTTTGCCATTCTTAGTAACTGCTAATCAAAGGTAGACCTATGTAAAGTCAGTAAAATGTACTCCCTCTATTCCCCTTAACACAGGGAGATACTGAGAAATTGATTAAACTAATGTCTGAGTTTAAAGGTCCATACAGACATACAATCGACTAAGACCAATAGCCTTTTTGGATAAGTATTGGTATGAGTTTGGACCGAAGTCTCCAATGGACATACCTTCCACTACATAGGAGAACAATGTAGTGAGCAATTTTACTGACTTCATACAGGTGGATCTTTGGTTAGAAGTTACAAATCAAGACAAGTTTCTGGGCTATAAATCAGAAAAATGTGAACTTTGTGCCAGAGGCTTTATGTAAAAAGAAATCATGTTTTTTAAGGTGGTTTTCCCAATTCCTTAAACACTGTACCCTTAATTTCATTACAGCATATAATTTACTATTAAATGTAAATATCATCTAAAATTAACAATTAAGGTCTGTTAAAGATTTTATCTTTAAAGTGAAAAATATATTGCCTTTGTAAGTAACCTTCATTGTATTCCTTAACATCCTGGAGAAATCAGGCAATGCTAGTTGTATAGCAGCTGTATGCCAAGAGATGTCTAGTGATGTTGCTGACAAGAAAAGAGATGATCAACGCACATTCCTGGGCCCCATATATCATAATATCTATGCTAGTGCAAACAGTAAAAACATGGGGGTTTTTAGTTACAATTTTATGCATTAAAGTGAAAAGCCTTCCAACCACATCAAGGTAACCCCAGTATGGAAGGTCCTAACAGTTTACCTTGGGTCATTTATATGGGCTGACACTCCCTGCTTGGTTGCATTTTTTTGGGAAGGTTGTCTCCCTGACCTTGCATTGGATCAGTATTAAAGGCTATCACTTCCCCCCGCCTACTGGCTTTTAACAAGAGGCCTCTCAACCAATGCTTAGTATTCAAGGCATAAGACCTTCAATTAAAGGGACGTGTTGGGGGGGCTACTACCACATGGAAGCCTGGTCAGTCTTCCTGCAGAGAAGCTCTGCTACAATATATACACAAAAGGGGGGCTGTGGGAGCACTCCAGTGGCAAAATTACTTTATAACAAATAGTGGAAGTGCTACTGAACTGACCTAAACATTAGAACAAACAAGAAAAGAGATGATCAATGCACATTCCTGGGCCCCATATATCATTATATCTATGCTAGTGCAAACCGTAAAAACATGGGGGTTGGCCCCACGCTTGCACGTCTGTATGGACCTTAGGTTTGCAATCATGTTAGATAATTTTAACAATCATTCAAAGCAGGATTTATCAGTCTCCAATGGACATACCTTCCACTACATAGGAGAACAATGTAGTGAGCAATTTTACTTTTTACTTCATACAGGTGGATCTTTGGTTAGATGTTACAAATCAAAAGTTTCTGGGCTATAAGTCAGAAAAATGTGAACTTTGTGTCAGAGGCTTTATGTTAAAAGAAATCATGTTTTTGAGGTAGTTTTCCCAATTCCATAAACACTGTACCCTTATTTCATTACAGCATATAATTTACTATTAAATGTAAATATCATCTGAAATTAACAATTAAGGTCTGTTAAAGATTTTATCTTTAAAGTGAGAAATATATTGCCTTTGTAAGTAACCTTCATTTTATCAGGCAATGCTAGATCTATAGCAGCTGTATGCCAAGAGATGTCTAGTGATGTTGCTGTACTGCAAATCCCAGAATCCTTTGTATGGCTTTTGTGGATTAACTTGTAAACTGTAAAGGGCATGTCAAACCCCCTACACACAAAAATCTTTACCTTCAGGAACCCCCAAAATGTAAAAACCTGAATACTTGCCTGTCCCTTCTTCCTAAAGAGAGTAATCATTCTTATTGCTTGCTGGCAGCTCGTATCTTCTTTCTAGTCCTTCTGGGTAACAGCCGTCAATTACTGTTGTTAGTGTTGTTAAGTCACGGTCAATAACTGACAGCTGGTACCTGAGCCGCCACCTTTTACGGCTGTGCAAGCTCTTAAAGAGCTTGTACAACTTTAAAGAAGATGCGAACATTCTGGATGGTGGCTGGCGAGAGCCAAAATTTCTCACTGGGACATTGGGGGAACGGGTAAGTTTTGCAGTCTTCAAATTTTAAAAGGCATATCCAGCCTAAAAAAATGTATAGTCTGGTAGAGGAGCCCCCAAACCCTAATAACCCTGTCCCTCGCTTCCTGGGCGCCACCCCCTGGTCCTGTTTCAAGCAAAAACAGGAGCAGTGAGGCTTTGCGCTGACGGACGGTCCACTTCCTGGTCACAGATGTCAGGCAATTCGGCGTGACGTCACGTTTTTAGGCTGGACATGTCCTTTAAAGGATTCTAAAGGTAAGTATGGATTTTAGTGTGGGGATGTACATGTCCTTTAAGAGCATCAGCTGACAATCGTGATATGTTATAGTCTCGCAGCTTAGCTCTAGGTTGCTAGAGGATGCTGGGAAATGTTTTGCTGGTAATCGCTATATCTTGGCCCCTGTAACCTAATACTGGCCATTACTTCGATTCACAATTCGACATGAATGTGAAATCATTCGCAGTGGTGTAACTAGGAATCACTGGGCCCCCCTGCAAAACTATGATGGGGCCCCTATCCGTGTTTAAACCACAGTTGTTTTCTTGGATAAGGCTATATCTGTCATATAAAAAATAATAAGATTGGGCCCCCCTGCGGTTGCTCCCCCTGCTCCCTGGTAGTCACGCCCCTGATCAATCGTATTGTTTAGCAGAGGCAGATTTACCTGCTAAAATTATTGTCGTTTTCTATACATCGCAAGAATGTTTTGGTCTCTAAAGATCTTATTAATCTAAATTCCATCATGCACTGTCAAGTAAATGGAAGTTTAACAACAAGAGGATGCTGGTACTTGTAGTTTTATAACAGCCGCAGGATTGTTTGTAGTAGCTCTCGGGCTGTGGATTTTAGTTGGCTGCTTCCTTGGCTAAAAAGATAATTGCAGGGATTTGAATGGGCTGCATGTTGGAACCCAGTATTTTATAACCCTAAAGCATATCTCCACCCTGCACTTCCTCGGTGTATAGAAATCAAAGGGGCATCCATCATCTTCCATCAATACTATTGTGCTATTGAATGGGCAGATGGGTTGGTAAAAGGGCAGATGGCCTAGTGCAGACCTGGGCAAAGTAATGCCTGGGGGCCACATGCGGCCCTTTGGCTGCCCCTGACTGCCCCCTCAATACTAGACCTGTGTCCAAAAAAATCTTAAAATTTAATTGAATGTTTTAGGCTGGATATTCAACATATTCTATGAAAAATGGCAACTTATGATAAAAAAAACATCCAATGAACCAGGTATATTAATTTAATAATTTTATAACATCCAGTTTTACTATCGCTATAATGAAAATTGAGTTGAACCTATTGGTCTGGCCCTTAACGGCAATCCAAGTTTCTCGTGCGGCCCCAAGTGAAATTTTATTGCTCACCTCTGGCCTAGTGAGTGGGTAAAAGAACCAACCTTTTTATATTGCTTAAAGGGCATGTCCACCCCCAAAACTATAATCCCCCCAACTACTGGCCCCATCATGTAGTTTAGTTTAATCCTTACCTCACATCCCAGCTCCATAGGGTTCTCCTGTAGTCCCCCCCCAAAGTGCCAAAAACTGCCCATCAGGAGGCTAGCAGGGCTCTGCCTCCTACCTTGCCTCAGGTAGATTTTTGCCATGCGTACTGCAGCTCTTCTCCCTCCCCCTCCCTCTCCCTCCCGTTCTGCTATCCCTCCCCCTAGCTTAAAACCCCTTTATGGCAGCCTTCCCCCATGTCCCCCAGCCCCAACCGCATAAATTTTATTTTTAGAAAGGTCCCAAATCTGTTACTTACCTCTCCGCTTTCCAACGCGGAAGTGAGCTGCCGGCAGCCAATCACAGACGCGGCTGCTGGTCCCGCCCCTCTGCATGCACTTCCTAGCAAGCAGAGGGCCGGGAGCGCGGCGCAGGAAAGAGGGGAGGTAAGTAGAGTTTGGGGGGCTTTCTAAAAATAAAATTAATGCGGTTGGGGCTGGGAGCCCAGGGGGGATCGTGTATTAAAATTTTGAATTTAGGGTGGACATACCCTTTAAAGGACAACTCCACCCTCACAAGAACATCTTTTAG
Organism: Hymenochirus boettgeri; assembly: GCA_019447015.1. NCBI lineage: Eukaryota > Metazoa > Chordata > Amphibia > Anura > Pipidae > Hymenochirus > Hymenochirus boettgeri. The sequence goes on from CM033470.1 coordinate 335,788,183, forward strand.
AAAGAACGGCCTCTTTAAAATATGTTGATATATCATACTTTGTCCTATGAATTCATTACTGTATGCCTGCTATGCTTCTGGATGTCTCATGGAAACTGAGCAATTTAGAAACCTGTACTGAGCCTGGGCATGCTCAGAAGAGGCAGACAGGGGATTAACATTCAGTCATTGGCTGTGATGTCAGCTGTCAAATCCATAACTGACAGATACTAACTGGAAGAACCAGGAAACAAAAACAGGCAACAGGACATTGTGCAGGATTTCAGGTTAGACTTACACCATTTTATTTTTAGAAAGGTCCCAAATCTGTTACTTACCTCTCCGCTTTCCAACGCGGAAGTGAGCTGCCGGCAGCCAATCACAGACGCGGCTGCTGGTCCCGCCCCTCTGCATGCACTTCCTAGCAAGCAGAGGGCCGGGAGCGCGGCGCAGGAAAGAGGGGAGGTAAGTAGAGTTTGGGGGGCTTTCTAAAAATAAAATTAATGCGGTTGGGGCTGGGAGCCCAGGGGGGATCGTGTATTAAAATTTTGAATTTAGGGTGGACATACCCTTTAAAGGACAACTCCACCCTCACAAGAACATCTTTTAGAAAGAACGGCCTCTTTAAAATATGTTGATATATCATACTTTGTCCTATGAATTCATTACTGTATGCCTGCTATGCTTCTGGATGTCTCATGGAAACTGAGCAATTTAGAAACCTGTACTGAGCCTGGGCATGCTCAGAAGAGGCAGACAGGGGATTAACATTCAGTCATTGGCTGTGATGTCAGCTGTCAAATCCATAACTGACAGATACTAACTGGAAGAACCAGGAAACAAAAACAGGCAACAGGACATTGTGCAGGATTTCAGGTTAGACTTACACCTTTCAGATTTCAAACTATTACCGTTTAGGGTTTTGGGGCGTGATTTACCTGTATGTAAGTTTTCATTTTGTGGCTGGGCTTAGGCTGGGTACACGACCGACATCGATCGTTTGTCCGGATCGGACGAACGATCTGACGCACCGGAAAATTCCGATCAATCGTTTGCAAATTCGTCTGCGACAAACGGACATTTGTCCCAGCCAAGCGCTCGTTTGGGACAAATAGCCATAGAGGTGTGTCACTTCCTGCTACCTACAGAAGGTAGTCACTTTGTAATATGTGGTGTGCTTGAGAAAGGACTTGGGGTCCGAAACATGTAGCACACATGTTTCTTCACCAATAAAGCTCTTAATTTCCACACAGATGTAGTTCTGTCATCGTATTTTCTCTTCCTTTCTTCTCACTCCATCTCATTTCCTTTCTGTTTCTTTCCCCTCTCAACATACCACTCCCTTATCTTTCTGGTCTCTCCCTTTCTTCTCACTCCATATCATTATCTTTGTGTTTCTTTCACCGTCTTTATATTCCATTCCCTTATCTTTACTTTCTCTTCTCCATGTACTGATTCCTCTTCTCTCAGCTTTGTACATCTCATTACTTTAATGTTTCCTTCCTCTTCCCTGGTGCTACCTCACATTGTATAATATCACACAAGCCTGCACATACTGTACATAGGAAGACATTCAGCAAAATAGAAAAAGAGATAAAAGGACGTGTTGTGTGGAAATGATAAAACCCATTACAGGAGAAAGTAAAGGTTCGTATACATGCGATTGGGGGTCCCGACCCGTGACACACGATGTGTACGAATGTTCGATAATTGCCCCGTGTATGGGCCCTTTATTGGCCGGAAGTCTCCTGACGACTGGCCGTTTCGATTATTGGCCGAAACAAATGTCCGTACACATCGTGCGTCGCGGGTCGGGAGGCCTATTCCCTATAGATTTCTAGCAGTATTCTGGTATGTCACTTTATGGTACATGGACTTAAAGGGAATTTTCACCCCTTAAATAATCCGTTATGTTGCCAATGTATGCTCTCCCTTTGCTCTAAGCTTTGTTGCAAGATTGCACATCCATGAGTGACATCTGCTGAGGTAACCATATCAGGCAGCATTTCAGGCTAGATTTACACCTCTCACATTTCTAACTTTTGGCTTTGATTTACCCATATAGCATTTTTCATTTGAGGGCTGAACTTGCCCTTTAAAGTCTATCTGACCGTTAAGAAGAATTTGTGGATGTGATTGTACAGCAGAACAGAGGCTATGCACACGTGAATAATTTATCTTTTGACACTCTCATACCCTTGGCCTTTGTGTTACAGTATTAAAGCTCGGTTTGCAGACTGCAGGCTAAACCCAAGGATAAGGATCTGGCAGTTTAAGTTCTCACCCTAGGTGAGAAAAGGAAAGAAGAGGAGATGGATGAAGTAAGTATATTTGTCCATTAAGGTGACTGAACAAAATACACAGTCTTCTTAATACAGTCTCATTATGGCAAAATATCATTTCTCTACCACTCTAAGAAAAAGACAATCATTTTTCATTCCCAGAACAGTGTATGAAGATATTCAAATTCCCCTTTAATGTTCCTGTGGCCAACACAATCATTATAACAGCCTGCTGCTATCATGTCACCTGTATTGCAAAGCAATATATTTATTGGCTAAAATGTTTTAAATTATCCAATAAACGGTATTAGTTTATATCCAAGATGGCTTGGCTTTCATCAGTGGCTGATACAATTCTCTACTGCTAATGTCATCTGGCTGCGGGGACATTAGGGGGTACATTTGCATATCTCCTCCCACCGTTCTGGTAATGAGGATTAATTAGTTAATTATTTGATTCAGGGATGTTCAACCTGTGGCCTTCCAAATGTTTGAAAACAACAACTCTCCGCATTCCATGGCAGCACTCCGGCCATATGTGAAAGGCTTGTGGAAGAATCTGTTTTTAATTGGCCAATTAGAAGGTAGAACCATATTACCACTCACACCTTTATCTGCCAGTATGGCATCTCTGCAATGTCTTTGTAGCTGACTGTACGGTTATGAACTAGATTTAGTGACAGTTTAAATCCCTCCGGATGGCTCTTTTAGCAGAGGAATGCAGAGTTTCAGATGTGCCTGTTCCCTTTAATGGTCTTCAGGGAGTAGGGCCAAAGGGTCTGATTACACAAGTGTGGCAGTTCTTGCTTTACCTACCAGCCTAGTGTTCAGCCATTAGAACAGAGAATGTTCAGCTGTGTTGATGAGCAGGTGTGTCTAGTTTCAAGGTCTAAGAACAGAGAAAAACCCTACACATTCCTGACCCCAATAAATCCAAAAGTTCAAGCTCGGGGAGATAATCCCAAAAAGGAGCTTCTCAACCAGGGGCCCCTGTAGCTGTGTCACCCATGCAGGCCTCGGAAGGAAGACCTTGTACCAATGGCGGTTGTTAAAACTTGCCCTTTGCTGTAGGACGGAGCTCTTTTTAACTTTACAAGCAATCGATGGGAGGAATTCCAGATCCCAGAATATAAACGTAGATTAATATGGAGCTTTGGTGAGGGTAGGAACATGATGAGATCTTTCTGCTTCACTGACTGGCACTTTGCCTCTAATGTTCTGGCCTATTAATAATGTATCGGACGGCGCTTCCAGCGACCTGAGCTTTCCCGCCCCGTAGGGTCAAATGCAGGACAAGTGGTCCCTCTGAGAAGTTCCTGAGGTCCTGGTTCTGGCCTGCAAACTACCGAGTGTGATTTCGTCTACAGAACACGGGATTTTAGAGAGATACTGTGCCAGGTCCCATACAACTATAATAAGACCAATAATAATCTATTATAGAAGCAGAACAGAGATATTACCAGTAGGGCCCCCGTTGTACTAAGAGCCGCAGCCCATGTGCTTTGTAGGCCATTTCAGGGACATTTTGATTTCTTTGCTCCCTTCACCATAACAGACTCACATAATGGTTCAACTTCTCTCTGTGCCAAAGAATTAACCAAGTTAATTCCATGTTTAACCCTTATGATGCCAGAGGGGGTCTGACGCGAGGGCTGCACACAAAATATCCCCTCCAGAGTCAGATCATTTCTCTAAAGTCTGTTGTGTGACTTTAAATCTACAAACAGAGCTTTACTGTGATGAGATCATGGTATCTCCCCCCATCTCTGGCTTCCCCCACATTCACCCCCTCCCCACTTACACACTATGTGCACACGCAGACACTAGCTGGAGCTGTCAGTCCAGACAGCCCCACTCTGCTCTACAGGAATTGGGGGTAGGGGGGGTTTGAGGTGACGGAGAGAACAAAGCTGGAAATAGGAGGAAAAGATGTGAATATGGAGGGGAGGAGAGCGGAGTACAGAGACAAAGAGAAGGAGGAGAGTGGAGGATGGGGGGAGTGAAGGGTGGAGCAGAATCTGGTACCAAAATTTTACAAAAATAGAGCACGTTCACATACACTAGCACAGTAAGTGTGTACATAGACTATACACTGATACACACACTGTACTGCAGGTCCTAGTGTGTACATAGACTATACACTGATACACACACTGTACTATACTGTAGGTCCTAGTGTGTACATAGACTATTCACTGATACACACTGTACTATACTGCAGGTCCTAGTGTGTACATGACATACACTGATACACACACTGTACTATACTGCAGGTCCTAGTGTGTACATAGACTATACACTGATACACACACTGTACTATACTGTAGGTCCTAGTGTGTACATAGACTATACACTGATACACACTGTACTATACTGCAGGTCCTAGTGTGTACATAGACTATACACTGATACACACTGTACTGTACTGCAGGTCCTAGTGTGTACATAGACTATACACTGATACACACACTGTACTATACTGCAGGTCCTAGTGTGTACATAGACTATACAATGATCACACACATGTACGTACTGCAGGTCCTAGTGTGTACATAACTATACACTGTACACACACGTTACTGTACTGCAGGTCCTAGTGGTACATAGACTATACACTGATACACCACACTGTACTAACTGCAGGTCCTAGTGGTTACATGACTATACACTGAACACACTGTACTTACTGCAGGTCCTAGTGTGTACATAGACTATACACTGATACACACACTGTACTATACTGCAGGTCCTAGTGGTGTACAATAGACTATACACTGATACACACACTGTACTTTACTGCAGGTCCTAGTGTGTACATAGACTATAACTGATACACACAACTGTACTACTGCAGGTCCTAGTGTGTACATAGACATATACACTGATACAACACTGTACTACTGCAGGCCTAGTGTGTATAGACATTACACTGATACACACTGTACATACTGCAGGTCCTAGTGTGTACATAGACTATACACTGATACACACCCTGTACTATACTGCAGGTCCTAGTGTGTACATAGACTATACACTGATACACCACACTGTACTATACTGCAGGTGCATAGTGTGTACATAGACTATACACTGATACACACACTGTACTATACTGCAGGTCCTAGTGTGTACATAGACTATACACTGATACACACACTGTACTATACTGCAGGTCCTAGTGTGTACATAGACTATACACTGATACACACACTGTACTATACTGCAGGTCCTAGTGTGTACATAGACTATACACTGATACACACACTGGACTATACGCAGGTCTAGTGTGTACATAGCTATACACTGATACCACATGTACTATACTGCAGGTCCTAGTGTGTACTAGACTATACACTGATACACACCACTGTACTATAATGCAGGTCCTAGTGTGTACATAGACTATACACTGATAACACATGTACTATACTGCAGGCTGCGTGTACATAGACTATACATAGATACAACACTGTACTATACGCAGGTCCTAGTGTGTACATAGACTATACCACTGATACACACACTGTATGTACTGCAGGTCCTAGGGTGTACACTAGACTATACACTGATACACACATGTACTATACTGCAGGTCCTAGTGTGTACATAGACTATACACTGATACACCACTGTACTTACTGCAGGTCCTAGGTGTACATGACTACACTGATTACACACACTGTACATACTGCAGGTCCTAGTGTGTACATTGACTATACACTGATCACACAACTGTACTATACTGCAGGTCCTAGTGTGTACATAGACTATACACTGATACACACTGTACTATACTGCAGGTCCTAGTGTGTACATAGACTATACACTGATACACACACGTACTATACTGCAGGTCCTAGGTGTACATAGACTATACACTGATACACACGTTACTATACTGCAGGTCCAGTGTGTACATAGACTATACACTGATACACACTGTACTATACTGCAGGTCCTAGTGTGTACATAGATACTTACAACTGATACACACACTGTACTGTACTGCAGGTTCATGTGTGTACATAGACTATACACTGATACACACACTGGACTATACTGCAGGTTAGTGTGTACATAGACTATACACTGATACACACACTGTACTATACTGCAGGTCCTTAGTGGTACATAGACATACACTGATACACACTGTACTATATGCAGGTCCAGTGTGTACATAGACTATACACTGATACACAACTGTACTATACTGCAGGTCCTAGTGTGTACATAGACTATACACTGATACACACTTACTTACTGCAGGTCCTAGTGGTACATAGACTATACACTGATACACCACTGTACATACTGCAGGTCCTAGTGTGTAAATAGACTAACACTGATACACACACTGTACTATACTGCAGGTCCTAGTGTGTAATAGACTATACACTGATACACACATGTACTATACTGCAGGTCCTAGTGTGTACATAGAATACAACTGATACACACTGTACTATACTGCAGGTCCAGTGTGTACTAGACTATACACTGATACACACTGTACTATACTGCAGGGCTAGTGTGTACATAGACTACACTGATACACACACTGTACTGTTACTGCAGGTCCTAGTGTGTACATAGACTATACTGATACACACACTGTACTATACTGCAGGTTCTAGGTGTACATAGACTATACACTGATACACACTGTAATAACTGCAGGTCCTAGTGTGTACATAGACTATACACTGTACACATGTACTATACTGCAGGTCCTAGTGGGGACATAGACTATACACTGATACACACACTGTACTTACTGCAGGTCCTAGTGTGTACATAGACTATACACTGATACACACACTGTACTATACTGCAGGTCCTAGTGTGTACATAGACTATACATGATACACACACTGTATACTATACTGCAGGTCCTAGTGTGTACATAGACTATCACATGATACACACACTGTACGATACTGCAGGTCCTAGTGTGTACAAAGACTATACACTGATACACACACTGTACTTACTGCAGGTTAGTGTGTACATGACTATACACTGATACACACACTGTACTGTACTGCAGGTCCTAGTGTGTACATAGACCTACACTGATACACCACTGTACTATACTGCAGGTCCTAGTGGTACATAGACTATACACTGATACACCACATGTACTTACTGCAGGTCCTAGTGTGTACATAGACTTACACTGATACACACACTGACTTAACTGCAGGTCCTAGTGTGTACATAGACTATACATGATACACACACTGTACTGTACTGCAGGTCCTAGTGTGTACAATAGACTACACTGATACACACAGTACTATACTGGCAAGGTCCTAGTTGTACATAGACTAACACTGATACACACACTGTACTGTACTGCAGGTCCTAGTGTGTAATGACTATACACTGATACACACACTGTACTATACTGCAGGTCTAGTGTGTACATAGAACTATACACTGATACACACACCGTACTGTACTGCAGGTCCTAGGGTGTACATAGACTATACACTGATACACACTGATATATACTGCAGGTCCTAGTGTGTACATAGACTATACACTGATACACACACTGTACTTACTGCAGGTCCTAGTGTGTAAATAGACTATACACTGATACACACACGTACTATACTGCAGGTCCTAAGGTTACATAGACTATACACTGATACACACAGTACTGTACTGCAGGTCCTAGTGTGTACATAGACTATACATGATACACACTGTATATACTGCAGGTCCTAGGTGTACATAGACTATACACTGATACACACTGTACTATACTGCAGGTCCTAGTGTGTAAATAGACTATACACTGATACACACACTGTACTATACTGCAGGTCCTAGTGTGTACATAGACTATACACTGATACACACACTGTACTGTACTGCAGGTCCTAGTGTGTACATAGACTATACACTGATACACACTGTACGATTACTGCAGGTCCTAGTGTGTACATAGACTATACACTGATACACACACTGTACTGTACTGCAGGTCCTAGTGTGTACATAGACTATACACTGAACACCACGGACTTACTGTAGGTCCTAGTGTGTACATAGACTAACACTGATACACACTGTACTATACTGCAGGTCCTAGTGTGTACATGACATACACTGATACACACACGTACTATACTGCAGGTCCTAGTGTGTACATAAACTATACACTGATACACACTGTACTATACTGCAGGTCCTAATGTGTACATAGACTATACACTGATACACACTGTACTATACTGCAGGTCCTAGTGTGTACATAGACTATACACTGACACACACTGTACTGTACTGCAGGTCCTAGTGTGTACATAGACTATACACTGATACACACACTGTACTATACTGCAGGTCCTAGTGTGTACATAGACTATACACTGATCACACACATGTACGTACTGCAGGTCCTAGTGTGTACATAGACTATACACTGTACACACACGTTACTGTTACTGCAGGTCCTAGTGGGTACATAGACTATACACTGATACACCACACTGTACTATACTGCAGGTCCTAGTGTTACATGACTATACACTGAACACACTGTACTTACTGCAGGTCCTAGTGTGTACATAGACTATACACTGATACACACACTGTACTATACTGCAGGTCCTAGTGGTGTACATAGACTATACACTGATACACACACTGTACTGTTACTGCAGGTCCTAGTGTGTACATAGACTATAACTGATACACACACTGTACTACTGCAGGTCCTAGTGTGTACATAGACATATACACTGATACAACACTGTACTACTGCAGGCCTAGTGTGTATAGACATTACACTGATACACACTGTACATACTGCAGGTCCTATGTGTACATAGACTATACACTGATACACACCCTGTACTATACTGCAGGTCCTAGTGTGTACATAGACTATACACTGATACACCACACTGTACTATACTGCAGGTGCATAGTGTGTACATAGACTATACACTGATACACACACTGTACTATACTGCAGGTCCTAGTGTGTACATAGACTATACACTGATACACACACCTGTACTATACTGCAGGTCCTAGTGTGTACATAGACTATACACTGATACACACACTGTACTATACTGCAGGTCCTAGTGTGTACATAGACTATACACTGATACACACACTGGACTATACGCAGGTCTAGTGTGTACATAGCTATACACTGATACCACATGTACTATATACTGCAGGTCCTAGTGTGTACAAGACTATACACTGATACCACACACTGTACTATACATGCAGGTCCTAGTGTGTACATAGACTATACACGATAACACATGTACTATACTGCAGGCTGGGTACATAGACTATACAAGATACACACACTGTACTATACGCAGGTCCTAGTGTGTACATAGACTATACCTGATACACACACTGTACTTACTGCAGGTCCTAGGGTGTACATAGACTATACACTGATACACACATGTACTATACTGCAGGTCCTAGTGTGTACATAGACTATACACTGATACACACTGTACTTACTGCAGGTCCTAGTGTGTACATGATACTACACTGATACACACACTGTACATACTGCAGGTCCTAGTGTGTACATTGACTATACACTGATACACACAACTGTACTATACTGCAGGTCCTAGTGTGTACATAGACTATACACTGATACACACTGACTATACTGCAGGTCCTAGTGTGTACATAGACTATACACTGATACACACACGTACTATACTGCAGGTCCTAGGGTGTACATAGACTATACACTGATACACACGTTACTATACTGCAGGTCCTAGTGTGTACATAGACTATACACTGATACACACTGTACTATACTGCAGGTCCTAGTGTGTACATAGATATTACACTGATACACACACTGTACTGTACTGCAGGTCTCATGTGTGTACATAGACTATACACTGAACACACACTGTGACTATACTGCAGGTTAGTGTGTACATAGACTATACACTGATACACACACTGTACATATGCAGGTCCTTAGTGGGTACATAGACATACACTGATACACACTGTACTATACTCGCAGGTCCAGTGTGTACATAGACTATACACTGATACACAACTGTACTATACTGCAGGTCCTAGTGTGTACATAGACTATACACTGATCACACACTGTACTTACTGCAGGTCCTAGTGGTACATAGACTATACACTGATACACACACTGTACTATACTGCAGGTCCTAGTGTGTAAATAGACTAACACTGATACACACACTGTACTATACTGCAGGTCCTAGTGTGTACATAGACTATACACTGATACACACATGTACTATACTGCAGGTCCTAGTGTGTACATAGAATACATGATACACACTGTACTATACTGCAGGTCCAGTGTGTACTAGACTATACACTGATACACACTGTACTATACTGCAGGGCTAGTGTGTACATAGACCTACACTGATACACACACTGTACTGTTACTGCAGGTCCTAGTGTGTACATAGACTATACAATGATACACACACTGTACTATACTGCAGGTCCTAGTGTTACATAGACTATACACTGATCACACACTGTATAACTGCAGGTCCTAGTGTGTACATAGACTATACACTGTACACACTGTACTATACTGCAGGTCCTAGTGTGACATAGACTATACACTGATACACACACTGTACTTACTGCAGGTCCTAGTGTGTACATAGACTATACACTGATACACACACTGTACTATACTGCAGGTCCTAGTGTGTACATAGACTATACATGATACCACACACTTATACTAACTCGCAGGTCCTAGTGTGTACATAGACTATCACATGATACACACACTGTACTATACTGCAGGTCCTAGTGTGTACAAAGACTATACACTGATACACACACTGTACTTACTGCAGGTCCTAGTGTGTACATGACTATACACTGATACACACACTGTACTTACTGCAGGTCCTAGTGTGTACATAGACCTACACTGATACACCCACTGTTACTATACTGCAGGTCCTAGTGGTACATAGACTATACATGATACACACTGTACTTATGCAGGTCCTAGTGTGTACATAGACTTACACTGATACACACACTACTTAACTGCAGGTCCTAGTGTGTACATAGACTATACACTGATACACACACTGTACTGTACTGCAGGTCCTAGTGTGTACAATAGACTACACTGATACAAACAGTACTATACTGCAGGTCCTAGTGTGTACATAGACTATACACTGATACACACACTGTACTGTACTGCAGGTCCTAGTGTGTACATAGACTATACACTGATACACACACTGTACTATACTGCAGGTCCTAGTGTGTACATAGACTATACACTGATACACACACGTACTGTACTGCAGGTCCTAGGGTGTACATAGACTATACACTGATACACACTGTACTATACTGCAGGTCCTAGTGTGTACATAGACATACACTGATACACACACTGTACTTACTGCAGGTCCTAGTGTGTAAATAGACTATACACTGATACACACACGGTACTATACTGCAGGCCTAGGTTACATAGACTATACACTGATACACACAGTACTTACTGCAGGTCTAGTGTGTACATAGACTATACCATGATACACACTGTAATATACTGCAGGTCCTAGGTGTACATAGACTATACACTGATACACACTGTACTATACTGAGGTCCTAGTGTGTAAATAGACTATACACTGATACACACACTGTACTATACTGCAGGTCCTAGTGTGTACATAGACTATACACTGATACACACACGTACTGTACTGCAGGTCCTAGTGTGTACATAGCTATACACTGATACACACTGTACTGATTACTGCAGGTCCTAGTGTGTACATAGACTATACACTGATACACACACCTGTACTAATACGCAGGTACTAGTGTGTACATAGACTATACACTATACACACACGTATGTACTTACTGCAGGTCCTAGTGTGTACATAGACTATACACTGATACACACACTGTACTATACTGCAGGTCCTAGTGTGTACATAGACTATACACTGATACACACTGTACTATACTGCAGGTCCTAGTGTGTAAATAGACTATACACTGATACACACACTATACTATACTGCAGGTCCTAGTGTGTACATAGACTATACACTGACACACACTGTACTGTACTGCAGGTCCTAGTGTGTAAATAGACTATACACTGATACACACACTATACTAGTATACCGCAGTGCCTAGTGCACACATACTGTGTACTCTGACATGCATAATTTACTTTACTGCAGGACCCAATGAGCACATACACCTGACACTGACACACATTGTGATATTCTGTAAGGCCTAGTATACACATACACTGTACTATGACACCCAGTACTGTACTGAAAGGCCTAGTGCACACATACACCATATTGACACACACACTGCAAGGCCTAGGGCACACATACACCATATTGACACACACACTGCAAGGCATAGTGCACACATACACCATATTGACACACACACTGCAAGGCATAGTGCACACATACACCATATTGACACACACACTGCAAGGCATAGTGCACACATAAATTAAGAAGCAGAACACAGAGAGATACCAGTGGGCCCCCGTTGTACTACGAGCCGCAGCCCATTGCTTTGTAGGCCATTTCAGGGACATTGATTCTTTGCTCCCTTCACCAGAACGACTCACATAATGTTTCAAACTTCTCTCTGTGCCAAAGAATTAACCGTTAATTCCATGTTTACCCTTATGGATGCCGAGGTGGGTCTGACGCGAGGGCTGCACACACAAAATATCCCTCCAGAGTCAGATCATTTTCTAAAGTCTGTTGTGTGACTTTAAATCTACAAAACAGAAGCTTTACTGTGATGAGATCAGGGATCTCCCCCATCTCTGGCTTCCCCCACATTGATACCCCCCTCCCCACTTACACACTATGTGCACACGCAGACACTAGCGGGAGCTGTAAGTCCAGGACAGCCCACTTCGCTCTACAGGAATTGGGGGTAGGGGGGGGTTGAGGTGACGGAGAGAACAAAGCTGGAAATAGGAGGAAAAGATGGAATATGGGGAGGAGGAGCGCGGAGTACAGAGGACAAGAGAAGGAGGAGAGTGAGGATGGGCGGGAGTGAGAGGGTGGAGCAGAATCTGGTACCAAATTTTACAAAAATAGAGCACGTTACATACACTAGCCACAGTAGTGTGTACTAGACAGACACTGATACACACACTGTACGAAGGTCCTAGGTGACATAGGAATTACATGATACACACACTGTACTATATGTAGGTCCACGTGGTACATAGACTTTCATGATACACAACTGATGCAGGTACTGGTGTAAAAGACTATACACGATACACACTGTACTTACTGTAGGTCCTAGTGTGACATAGACTTACACTTTATACACACTGTACTTACTGCAGTCCTAGTGTGTACATAGACATACACTGATACACACACTGTACTATACTGCAGGTCAGTGTGTACATAAACTATACACTGATACACACTTGACTATTACTGAAGGTCCTAGTGTGTACATAGACTATACACTGATACACACACTGTACTATACTGCAGGTCCTAGTGTGTACATAGACTATACCTGATACACACTTACTGTACTGCAGGTCCTAGTGTGTACATAGACTATACACTGATACACACACTGTACTAGATGCAGGTCCTAGTGTGTACATAGACTTACACTGATACACACACTGTACTGTACTGCAGGGTCCTAGTGTGTACATAGACTATACACTGATACACACATATGTAACGTAGCGGGTCCTAGTGTGTACATAGACTATACACTGATACACACACTGTACTATACTGCAGGTCTAGTTGTACATAGACTATACATGATACACACTGTACTATATGCAGGTCCTAGTGTGTGACATAGACATACAACTGATACACACACTGTACTTACTGCAGGTCCTAGTGTGTACATAGACTATACACTGATACACACACTGTACGTATACTGCAGGTCCTAGTGTGTACATAACTATACACTGATACACACACTGTACTAGTACTGCAGGTGCCTAGTGTGTACATAGACTATACTGATACAACACTGTACTAACTGAGGTCCTAGGTGTACATAGACATACACATGATACACACTGTACTATACTGACGTCCTAGTGTGTACATAGACTATACACTGATACACACACTGTACTATACTGCAGGTCCTAGTGTGTACATGAAGTATACACTGATACACACCACTGTACTATATGCAGGTCCTAGTGTGTACATAGACTATACACTGATACACACACTGTACTATATGCAGGTCCTAGTGTGTACATAGACTATACACTGATAACACACTGTACTATACGCAGGTCCTAGTGTACATGACTATACACTGATACACCACTGTACTATACTGCAGGTCCTAGTGTGTACATAACTATACACTGATACACACACTGTACTTACTGCAGGTCCTAGTGTGTACATAGACTATACACTGAACACACACTGTACTATACTGCAGGTCTATGGTGACATAGACATACATGTACACACATGTACTATACTGCAGGTCACTAGTGTGTACATAGACTATACACTGATACAAACACTGTACTGTACTGCAGGTCCTAGTGTGTACATAGACATAACACTGATACAACAATGTACTATACTGCAGGGCTAGTGTGTACATAGACTATACACTGATACACACACTGTACTATACTGCAGGTCCTAGTGTGTACATAGACTATACACTGATACACACCACTGTACTATACTGCAGGTCCTAGGTGTACATAGACTATACAGATACACACACTGTACTTACTGCAGGTCCTAGTGTGTACTAGACTATACACTGATACACACACGTACTTACTGCAGGTCCTAGTGTGTACATAGACTATACACTGATACACACACTGTACTACTGCAGGTCCTAGTGTGTACATAATCTACACTGATACACACACTGTACTATACTGCAGGTCTAGTGTGTACATAGACTATACACTGATACACACACTGTACTGTACTGCAGGTCCTAGTGGGTACATAGACTATACACTGATACACACTGTACTTACTGCAGGTCCTAGTGTGTACATAGACTATACACTGATACACACACTGTACTTACTGCAGGTCCTAGTGTGTACATAGACTATACACTTATACACACTGTACTATAATGCAGGTCCTAGTGTGTACAAGACTATACACTGATACACACTGTTACTATACTGCAGGTCCTAATGTGTACATAGACTATACACTGACACACACTGTACTGTACTGCAGGTCCTAGTGTGTACATAGACTATACAACTGATACACACACTGTACTTTACTGCAGGTCCTGTGTGTACATAGACTATACACTGAATACACACACTGTACTATACTGCAGGTCCTAGTGTGTACATAGACTATACCACTGATACACACATGTACTATACTGCAGGTCCTAGTGTGTACATAGACTATACACTGATACACCACTGTACTATACTGAGGTCCTAGTTGTACATAAGACTATACACTGATACACAACACTGTACTATACTGAGGTCCTAGTGTGTACATAGACTATACATGATACACACACGTACTGTACTGCAGGTCCTAGTGTGTACATAGACTATACACTGATACACACACTGTTACTGCAGCAGGTCCTAGGGTGTACATAGCACCATGATAACACTGTCACACTGTACTATACTGCAGGTCCTAGTGTGTACATACGACTATACACTGATACACACTGTATATACTGCAGGTTCCTAGGTGTACAAGAGACTATACACTGATACACACACTGTTACTGTAATGCAGGTCCTAGTGTGGACATACGACCTATTACACTGATACACACACTGTACTATACTGCAGGTTCTAGTGTGTACATAGACTATACACTGATACACACTGTACTATACTGCAGGTCCTAGTGTGTACATAGACTATACACTGATACACACTGTACTATACTGCAGGTCCTAGTGTGTACATAGACTATACACTGATACACACATGTACTATACTGCAGGTCTAGTGTGTACATAGGACTATACACTGATACCCACACTGGCTATATACGCAGGTCCTAGTGTGTACATAGACTATAACTGATACACACTGTACTAACTGCAGGTCCTAGTTGTACATAGACTATACACTGATACACACACTGTACTGTACTGCAGGTCCTAGGTGTACATAGACTATACACTGACACACACTGACTATACTGCGGTCTAGTGTGTACATAGACTATACATGATACACACACTGTACTGTACTGCAGGTCCTAGGTGTATACATAGACTATACACTGATACACACACTGTACTATACTGCAGGTCCTAGTGTGTAAATAGACTATACACTGATACACACACTGTACTATACTGCAGGTCCTAGTGTGTACATAGACTATCACTGATACACACACTGTACTGTACTGCAGGTCCTAGTGGTACATAGACTACTACATGATACAAACACTGTACGACTGCAGGTCCTAGTGTGTACATAGACTATACACTGATACACACACTGACATACTGCAGGTCCTAGTGTGTACATAGACTATACACTGATACACACAAGTACTGTACTGCAGGTCCTAGTGTGTACATGACTAACACTGATACACACACTGTACTATTATGCAGGTCCTAGTGTGTACATAGACTATACACTGATACACACACTGTACTCTGCAGGTCTAGTTGTACAAGACTATACACTGATACACAACTGACTACTGCAGGTCCTAGTGTGTACATAGATATACACTGATACACACTGTACTACTGCAGGTCCTAGTGTGTACAATAGACTATACACTGATACACACACTGTACTATACTGCAGGTCCTAGTGTGTAATAGAATTACACTGATACACACTGTACTATACTGCAGGTCCTAGTGTGTACATAGACTATACACTGATACACACACGTACTTACTGCAGGTCCTAGTGTGTACATAGACTATACACTGATACACACTGTACTATACTGAGTCCTAGTGTGTACATAGACTATACACTGATACACACACACTGTTACTATACTGCAGGTCCTAGTGTGTACATAGACTATACACTGATACACACACTGTACTTACGCAGGTCCTAGTGTGTACATAGGACTATACACTGATACACACACTGTACTATACTGCAGGTCCTAGTGTGTACATAGACTTAACATGATTACACACTGTACTATACTGCAGGTCCTAGGTGGTAAATAGACTATACATGATACACAACACTATACTATACTGCAGGTCCTAGTGTGTACATAGACTATACACTGACACACACTGTACTGTACTGCAGGTCCTAGTGTGTAAATAGACTATACACTGATACACACACTATACTAGTATACCGCAGTGCCTAGTGCACAAATATGTGTACTCTGACATGCATAATTTATTACTGCAGGACCCAATGAGCACATACACCTGACATGACACACATTGTGATATTCTGTAAGGCCTAGTTACACATACACTTACTATGACACCAGTACTGTACTGAAAGGCTAGTGCACACATACACCCATTATGACACACACACTGCAAGGCCTAGTGCACACATACACCATATTGACACCACACACTGCAAGGCATAGTGCACACATACACCATATTGACACACACACTGCAAGGCCTAGTGCACCACATACACCATTGACACACACCACTGCAAGATAGTGCACAATTAAGAAGCAGAACAGAGAATTAACAGTAGGGCCCCCGTTGTACTAAGAGCCGCAGCCCATGTGCTTTGTAGGCCATTTCAGGGACATTTTGATTTCTTTGCTCCCTTCACCATAACAGACTCACATAATGGTTCAACTTCTCTCTGTGGCCAAAGAATTAACCAAGTTAATTCCATGTTTAACCTATGATGCCAGAGGGGGTCTGACGCGAGGGCTGCACACAAAAATATCCCCTCCAGAGTCAGATCATTTCTCTAAAGTCTGTTGTGTGACTTTAAATCTACAAACAGAGCTTTACTGTGATGAGATCATGGTATCTCCCCCCATCTCTGGCTTCCCCCACATTCACCCCCCTCCCCACTTACACACTATGTGCACACGCAGACACTAGCTGGAGCTGTCAGTCCAGACAGCCCCACTCTGCTCTACAGGAATTGGGGGTAGGGGGGGGTTGAGGTGACAGAGAGAACAAAGCTGGAAATAGGAGGAAAAGATGTGAATATGGGAGGAGGAGGCGGAGTACAGAGACAAAGAGAAGGAGGAGAGTGGAGGATGGGGGGAGTGGAGGGTGGAGCAGAATCTGGTACCAAATTTTACAAAATAGACACGTTACATACACTAGCACAGTAGTGTGTACTAGACAACACTGATACACACACTGTACTGCAGGTCCTAGGTGACATAGATACGTGATACACACACTGTACTATATGTAGGTCCTAGTGTGTACATAGACTATTCATGATACACACACTGTACTGCAGGTACCTAGTGTGTAATAGACTATACACTGATACACACACTGTACTATACTGTAGGTCCTAGTGTGACATAGACTATACACTTATACACACTGTACTTACTGCAGGTCCTAGTGTGTACATAGACTATACACTGATACACACACTGTACTATACTGCAGGTCAGTGTGTACATAAACTATACACTGATACACACTTACTATACTGAGGTCCTAGTGTGTTACATAGACTATACACTGATACACACACTGTACTATACTGCAGGTCCTAGGTGTACATAGACTATACACTGATACACACTTACTGTACTGCAGGTCCTAGTGTGTACATAGACTATACACTGATACAACACTGTACTAATGCAGGTCCTAGTGTGTACATAGACTTACACTGATACACACACTGTACTGTACTGCAGGTCCTAGTGTGTACATAGACTATACACTGATACACACATGTACGTACGCGGGTCCTAGTGTGTACATAGACTATACACTGATACACACACTGTACTATACTGCAGGTCCTAGTGTGTACATAGACTATACACTGATACACACTGTACTATACTGCAGGTCCTAGTGTGTACATAGACTATACACTGATACACACACTGTACTATACTGCAGGTCCTAGTGTGTACATAGACTATACACTGATACACACACTGTACTATACTGCGGGTCCTAGTGTGTACATAACTATACACTGATACACACACTGTACTATACTGCAGGTCCTAGTGTGTACATAGACTATACATGATACACACTGTACTATACTGAGGTCCTAGGTGTACATAGACATACACATGATCACACACTGTACTATTACTGCAGTCCTAGTGTGTACATAGACTATACACTGATACACACACTGTACTATACTGCAGGTCCTAGTGTGTACATGATAATACACTGATACACACTGTACTATACTGCAGGTCCTAGTGTGTACATAGACTATACACTGATACACACACTGTACTATATGCAGGTCCTAGTGTGTACATAGACTATACACTGATAACCACTGTACTATACGCAGGTCCTATGTGTACATAGACTATACATGATACACCACTGTACTATACTGCAGGTCCTAGTGTGTACATGACTATACACTGATACACACACTGTACTTACTGCAGGTCCTAGTGTGTACATAGACTATACACTGAACACACACTGTACTATACTGCAGGTCCTATGTGTTACATAGACTATACATGTACACACACTGTACTATACTGCAGGTCCTAGTGTGTACATAGACTATACACTGATACAAACACTGTACTGTACTGCAGGTCCTAGTGTGTACATAGACATAACACTGATACAACAATGTACTATATGCAGGCTAGTGTGTACATAGACTATACACTGATACACACACTGTACTATACTGCAGGTCCTAGTGTGTACATAGACTATACACTGATACACACACTGTACTGTACTGCAGGTCCTAGTGTGTACATAGACTATACACTGATACACACACTGTACTTACTGCAGGTCCTAGTGTGTACATAGACTATACACTGATACACACACGTACTTACTGCAGGTCCTAGTGTGTACATAGACTATACACTGATACACACACTGTACTACTGCAGGTCCAGTGTGTACATAGAATTACACTGATACACACACTGTACTATACTGCAGGTCCTAGTGTGTACATAGACTATACACTGATACACACACTGTACTGTACTGCAGGTCCTAGTGTGTACATAGACTATACACTGATACACACTGTACTATACTGCAGGTCCTAGTGTGTACATAGACTATACACTGATACACACACTGTACTTACTGCAGGTCCTAGTGTGTACATAGACTATACACTTATACACACTGTACTATAATGCAGGTCCTATGTGTACATAGACATACACTGATACACAACTGTACTATACTGCAGGTCCTAGTGTGTACATAGACTATACACTGAACACACTGTACTGTACTGCAGGTCCTAGTGGTACATAGATATACAACTGATACACACACTGTACTTTACTGCAGGTCCTAGTGTGTACATAGACTATACACTATACACACACTGTACTATACTGCAGGTCCTAGTGTGTACATAGACTATACACTGATACACACATGTTACTATACTGCAGGTCCTAGTGTGTACATAGACTATACACTGATACACCACTGTACTATACTGCAGGTCCTAGTGTGTACATAAGACTATACACTGATACACACACTGTACTATACTGCAGGTCCTAGTGTGTACATAGACTATACACTGATAACACACTGTACTATACTGCAGGTCCTAGTGTGTACATAGACTTACACTGATTACACACACTGTTACATACAGCAGGTCCTAGTGGTGTACATAGACTATAACACTGATACACACTGTACTATACTGCAGGTCCTAGTGTGTACATAGACTATACACTGATACACACTGTACTATACTGCAGGTCCTAGTGTGTACATAGACTATACACTGATACCACACTGTTACTTAATGCAGGTCCTAGTGTGACATGACTATACACTGATACACACACTGTACTATACTGCAGGTCCTAGTGTGTACATAGACTATACACTGATACACACTGTACTATACTGCAGGTCCTAGTGTGTACATAGACTATACACTGATACACACTGTACTATACTGCAGGTCCTAGTGTGTACATAGACTATACACTGATACACACATGTACTATACTGCAGGTCTAGTGTGTACATAGACTATACACTGATACACCACACCTATATACTGCAGGTCCTAGTGTGTACATAGACTATACACTGATACACACTGTACTATACTGCAGGTCCTAGTGTGTACATAGACTATACACTGATACACACACTGTACTGTACTGCAGGTCCTAGTGTGTACATAGACTATACACTGATACACACTGTACTATACTGCAGTCCTAGTGTGTACATAGACTATACATGATACACACACTTACTTACTGCAGGTCCTAGTGTTACATAGACTATACACTGATACACACACTGTACTATACTGCAGGTCCTAGTGTGTAAATAGACTATACACTGATACACACACTGTACTATACTGCAGGTCCTAGTGTGTACATAGACTATACACTGATACACACACTGTACTGTACTGCAGGTCCTAGTGTGTACATAGACTATACATGATACAAACACTGTACGTACTGCAGGTCCTAGTGTGTACATAGACTATACACTGATACACACACTGTACTATACTGCAGGTCCTAGTGTGTACATAGACTATACACTGATACACACAGTACTATACTGCAGGTCCTAGTGTGTACATAGACTATACACTGATACACACATGTACTATTATGCAGGTCCTAGTGTGTACATAGACTATACACTGATACACACACTGTACTACTGCAGGTCCTAGTGTGTACATAGATATACACTGATACACAACTGGACTAACTGCAGGTCCTAGTGTGTACATAGATATACACTGATCACACACTGTACTGTACTGCAGGTCCTAGTGTGTAAATAGACTATACACTGATACACACACTGTACTATACTGCAGGTCCTAGTGTGTACATAGACTATACACTGATACACACTGTACTATACTGCAGGTCCTAGTGTGTACATAGACTATACACTGATACACACACTGTACTATACTGCAGGTCCTAGTGTGTACATAGACTATACACTGATACACACTGTACTATACTGCAGTCCTAGTGTGTAAATAGACTATACACTGATAAACACACTGTTACTATACTGCAGGTCCTAGTGTGTACATAGACTATACACTGATACACACACTGTACTGTACTGCAGGTCCTAGTGTGTACATGACTATACACTGATACACACACTGTACTATCTGCAGGTCCTAGTGTGTACATAGACTATAACATGATACACACTGTACTATACTGCAGGTCCTAGTGTGTAAATAGACTATACATGATACACAACACTATACTATATGCAGGTCCTAGTGTGTACATAGACTATACACTGACACACACTGTACTGTACTGCAGGTCCTAGTGTGTAAATAGACTATACACTGATACACACACTATACTAGTATACCGCAGTGCCTAGTGCACACAATACTGTGTACTCTGACATGCATAATTTATTACTGCAGGACCCAATGAGCACATACACCTGACACTGACACAACATTGTGATATTCTGTAAGGCCTAGTATACACATACACTGTACTATGACACCCAGTACTGTACTGAAAGGCTAGTGCACACATACACCACATATATGACACACACACTGCAAGGCCTAGTGCACACATACACCATATTGACACCACACACTGCAAGGCATAGTGCACAATACACCATATTGACACACACACTGCAAGGCCTAGTGCACACATACACCATATTGACACACACACTGCAAGGCATAGTGCACACATACACCATATTGACACACACACTGCAAGGCATAGTGCACACATAATCGGCATGTGTACTTCAGATCCCATGTACACATATATACATACTCGGTACTCTGACACACAAACCCTGTACACATACTGCAGGGCCTAGTGCACACATATACCCCACACGCACATTTCATGTACTACTATGTGACAAGGTATCACATCATCTCCAGCAATGAAAGTTCTCAACCCCATATTCGAAATCCCAAAGTAAAGGGGGAGTTGGGGTCCCCGGGACTGTAATATACCAGATTCTGGGGTATATAAAGGGTCCCACCACCCCCAACCAGCCTTTCCCCTTTGTTTACCACAACCATACGGCTGTGTTAGCATTTTAATCTCAATCCATCTGTTTTCAACATAAACCCAATGGGTTAACCAACTGTTTGGTATTGAGAAGGTTAAGTTGTCCTTTTGGTTTCCTAGGAACCTGTCTAACTGGCAGATTTCCCAAGGAGTCTGGATTAGTGATGGCGGAACTCCATTAAACTGAATAACATTTTAACATTCTATCAGTGCGATGCACTAAGAGGCACTATAGCTATTTCCCATCTTACACCCGCCTAACCGATGTTAGCTTAGCGTGGCTTTCACGTGTGTCTCTATGACACAACTGATACAATATAGTTTTAACACAACTCTTGCAAGAGTTTGTTACATCAAAAGGGCAACTCCAGCCTTAAAAGCTCTGGCCAAATTGTTCAGGTCCGAACATGTTGTGTATATAACTAATAAAGCACAGTTATTGCAGCAAGTGGATCCCCTGCCTTTTGTTTGATTTTTCACAACCCTCCTCTCTTCCCATAGGCCAGGCCCTGGACGCAGCCAGAAGGCGGGGCACACCAGACACAGCAAGTGCATCTTTAGATAAGTAGATAAGTATAGCTGTCAAAATGTTGCAAGTTTGCTGCAGTTACATAATATCTAATTACTTCACTCTAATACCTGATACCTCTGAGATTCCTCTTTACTTCAATCTGAGTAATACCTGATTATACCCCTGAAATAATTGCCTACTTTACTCTAATACCTGATTATACCTCTGAGATTACTCTCTACTCCACTCTAATACCTGACTATACCCCTGAGATTACTCTCTACTTTATTCTGAGTAATACCTGATTATACCCGAGATTACTCTCTACTTTACTCTATGTAATACCTGATTATACCCCTGAAATAATTGCCCACTTCACTCTAATACCTGATTATACCCCTGAGATTACTCTCTACTTAACTCTGAGTAATACCTGATTATACCCCTGAAATAATTGTCTACTTCACCCTTAATACCTGATTATACCTCTGAGATTACTCTCTACTTCACTCTAATACCTGACTATACCCCTGAGATTACTCTCTACTTCACTCTGAGAAATACATAATTATACCCCTGAGATTACTCTCTACTTTGCTCTGTGTAATACCTGATTACACCCCTGAAATAATTACCTACATCACTTTAATACCTGATTATACCTCTGAGATTACTCTCTACTTCACTCTGATTATTACCTCATCATACCCCTGAAATAATTGCCTACTTCACTCTTAATACCTAATTATACCTCTTAGATTACTCTGTACTTCGCTCTAATACCTGACTATACCCCTAAGATTACTCTCTACTATCTGATTACACCCTAAAGGTTGCCATATACACTAACAATAATGGGTAAATCCTGTTGGGGAACAATTGGATTTACCCATTATCGCCAGTGTGTAGGGACTGTTCCTACACCGTAGTCGGCATAACGGTCAGTCGGGAAAGATGGAAAATATCTCTCAGTCGGTAAAGGGAGTCAATCCAATCGTATTGTGTATGGCCTCACAGCCGACCGATCCCTATACCAGGTATGGGGATCGATCGGGTCTGTGTGTGCGGTTCCCACCACATGTGTGCCGACAGATACCAATGTGATCTGTTGGCACACATGCTGTGGAAACCACATGTGTATGGCCACCTTAAGATTACTAGTAGACATCATTTCATTGATACCCGAATACTTCCTTCATCCTGGACAATACATTATTATCTCTCTTAATCAAATTACATTTCCGTTGTCTAGTTGTGATAAAACTATTGATCATTGCTAAACCCCCGGGAACTGATTCCTGTTCTTTTCTGTATTTATTATCTGGCGAGTGTGCGTGATTGTTTTTACAATTGGACAAACAGTCTCTGATTGTGAAACGCGTCTATATTTTATAACCGTGGTGCAAAACACTAACCACTTCACAAAATACCGCACACTGCATGTCTGTTTGGCCCATGGAAATACCACAGTTATGGTTCAATACAGTATTCCACAGTATTTTATGGTTGTTTTGTTTTGTACCATGCGGCATTCTGGGACGGCTCTGTATTTCCAACTGACCCGCTACTGAGTGATTTTAAGGCACAGGCAAAAATGAATGGTCCGAGGTTTCTATAACCGATATTGGTAAATTGGTTCATGTCCGACTACAGAAGTGTCACACGCTAACACACATATATTCACACACATATACACACACACATTTACACATAGTTGCAAACACTTCTACGTATCAAGTTCTTGGTTCTGGTAGATAGAAGACTTAACTGTAGAAAACAATGCCAGGTAGCAATGGCTAGAGCTAGCAAGATATTGTCTTGTATACAGAGGGGAATAGATTCAAGCGAGAGAAAGATATTATTCTGCCTCTTTACAAGGCACTGGTAAGGCCTCGTGGAATATGGGTTTTCAGATATCCCACCCCTCCCGGATCTTCCGGGAGTCTCCCTCGAATTGGGGTGGTCTCCCGTGCTCCCGCGAGACCACCCCAATCTCCCGCGACGGAGAGGAGTCCTGAATCTCCTCCCCGCCACACCCCCTTTTTGCGAACCATTGCCCCAAACTGCCCCTGTCACACCCACAACCCAGCCTCCTCCCACCTCGCCCACGGTGTTACGTAAATTGACGCCACGCTGCACCGCCACGCCCCTCTCCCCGCCACGACGTGAAGTAAATGACGTCACACCGCACCGCCACGCCCCCTCTCCCCCCCTGCCCACAAGTACATAGTGGCAAGGTGGGATGTCTGGGTTTTGGAATCCCATATACAAAAGGGGCATCTTGGAAATGCTTCAGAGAAGGGCAATTAAATAATAAAGGGAATTGAGGAACTTGACTATGCCGGCAGATTAGACAAGTTAGGGCTGTTTACATTAGAGAAGCGACGTTTGGGGATATGATTACCTTATACAAATATATTAATGGGCCATACAATTAGTTTACTAATAGTCATATCAGAGGACGCGTGGACAAACTTGAAAAAATCGGAAATGCAAAAATCAACGAACATCTAACTGTAAGTGATTGAAAATAGTGTAACAATAATTAGAAATAATTTCACTTAAACCCTTTCACTGCTTTATATATATGACCGCGCGGTTATCACAGTGATCTATGGCGATATGCGGTAAAAAGCAAATAGCGGTGATTTAACGATATTATGTATATATGCCCCTGAATAGTATTTTTGTATTTGGGGGTCAGTGTTACTGACGTGACTTTTCTGTGTTTGGGGGGGTCATTACCCGGTATATGTATTTGGGGAGTGGGTGATTATCACGGCTCTCCAGCTAATTAATGCAAAGTAATTTGTCCCCGTGACATAAGGAAACAGGAAGGGCTAATTCTGGGAGCTTCCTGACTGGGAAGGTTCAGTCCATGGATTTATCCGGAGGAAGGACTCGGTCTATGAGAATTAATAAAGAATCGTCAGTGTGTCTGTTCGAGGGTCCCACGATTAGAGAGTAGGGAATGTACGGCCCCATGGTGATTGCAATATTATAGATTTACAGTGTGTGAAATGCTATGTGTGTAAGGGACAGATTTATAATGTGTGCACAAAAAGTGTGAAATCCTATAATAAGAGTGCATGGGACAGATTTATAGCGTGTGCACAAAAAGTGTGAGATCTTACAATAAATCTGTAAGGGGCAGATTTACAATGTTGTACGAAGAGTGTGAAATCCTACAATAATGTGTAAGGGACAAAGAGTGTGAGATCATATTATAATTGTGTAATGGCATGGCCACACTGCAACGCAAACGCAATCGCACACGGAATCGCATGTGATTTCATGTGCAATTTTGTTGCGTTTGCGCATGCGTTTTTTCATTAAGTATTGAAAATCGCATGCGATTGTGATTTAAAATGCAGAACACAAATCGAAATCCCAAAGCACCCGAAAACGCCGCGTTTTCAATGATATGAAAAAAAGTTCAAACACAAGCGCAAAAAAAGCGCAGCTGTGTGGCCTAGCCCTAAGGGACAAATGTAGAGTGTAAGCACATTTGTGATATCCTATAATAAATGTGTAAAGGACAAATTTACAATGTGTGCACTGTGTGGAAATCTGATGATAAGCGTGCAAGGCGAACAGGATTCATGGTTTGTGCACAATCAGTGGGAGTTCCAGTAATAAAGCGAGCCTTTTTTTTGAGGTATGGTACATTGTACAAACAATAGAACGCTCTTTGATCAGAAACCAGTCAAGGCACATTAGCAATCTTAACCAATTGTGTCTGATAGTGTGGTATTCAATGATCCACCGTCTGATGGTCAAACTGAACCGTATGAACCAGACCTTCAGGTATAATGTGTGCACAAGGAGCGAGATCCTATAGTAAGTGTGTGTGGAGACAGAGATTTATAATGTGTGTACAATGATTGTCAGATCCTTTAGTGAGTGTTTAATATCACACAGATTTACAGTGTGTGTGTGTACAAGTAGTGTCAGATCCCCCTGGTGTGTGTTTGTGTAAGTTGACAGGTTTAAAGTACATTAAAACACGTCAGACAGTGATGTTTATAATATATAGTATATTTAGTTACATCCATAATTCTTTTCTTTCCTTGTAAGTATAAAGGAGCCTCCTGTGAGCATTTTCACTTGTTGGGTGCAGGCAGTCTTATTGGACATTTCACTGATTATATTTATAACCACTAGGGATCAAACTATACAACACTATTATAACACTATAATAACACTATCATAACAGGGAAGTTAAGTGTTTAATGGTTTATTTCTAATTTGGATTCCATTCTTATTGGGTTAAAGATTAATAGTGTGTTCCTAGAGTGTCAGTTCCTATGGTAAGGTACCAAAGGTTTACAATGTGTGTAAAAAGAAAGTGAGATCCTATGTTTAATGATGCAGAGAATTAGTGTGTGTATAAACAGTGTCAGATCCTATGATAAATGTGCAAAGAGAGAGTTTTATTGTGTGTTCACAAGAAGTGTTCCCCCTATGGTGTGTATGGAAGTAGACAGTTTTATAGTGTATCCACAAAGAGTGTAAGCTCCTGTGGTGAGTATATAAGGAGACAGATTCAAAGTGTCTACAAAGAGTGCAATCTCCTGTGGTGAGTGTGTAAGGAGACAGATTCAAAGTGTCTACAAAGGGTGCAAGCTCCTGTGGTGAGTGTGTAAGGAGACAGATTTGAATTGTGTCCACAAATAATGTAAGCTCCTGTGGTGAGTGTGTAAGGAGACAGATTTGGATTGTGTCCACAAATAATGTAAGCTTATGTGGTGAGCGTGTAAGGAGACAGATTTAAAGTGTGTTCACAAAGAGTGTAAGCTCCTGTGGCGAGCGTGTAAGGAGACAGA
Source organism: Hymenochirus boettgeri (assembly GCA_019447015.1). Taxonomy (NCBI): domain Eukaryota; kingdom Metazoa; phylum Chordata; class Amphibia; order Anura; family Pipidae; genus Hymenochirus; species Hymenochirus boettgeri. The sequence goes on from CM033470.1 coordinate 335,817,048, forward strand.
TTTAAAGTGTGTCCACAAAGAGTGTAGGCTCCTTTGGTAAGTGTGTAAGGAGACAGATTTAAAGTGCGTTGACAAAGAGTGTAGGCTCCTGTGGTAAGTGTGTAAGGAGACAGATTTTGGTTGGTGTGTAAGGAGACAGATTTTGGTCAGTTCAGGAAGATTGTCAAAATCATACGTAAAATGGTTCAGACAGGCATGTAAATTTCGTCCATTTACGTTGGTCTTTAACTGGCCACATTATCAGTTACATCCAAATATTGGCAGTGGCAGTTTTCTTTCTGACCGCTAGACTACCAAGCGATTTATTGATCCGTTGTCTAAAGCTGGGCTCACACAGTGCAGATTTTTCAAAGATGACAGACAGAATCTTACAGATCCTGTCTGTCATTTTTCAAAGATCTGCATACACAGTCCTGAGCGTTCTATAGGAGCGTTCCCTCGGCCGCAGCTGACTCCCTCTATAGGAAATTACTACTCAGGGAAATTTACTGACTTTTCCGTACAAGTGCTCAGCCGACCCAAATGTTCGGTGGCCATGCGCTCATTCGGAAAAGCTCCTCATACAGTGCCGATAAAGCCGGATCCGACGCTATCGGGGCTGTATCTGTACTGTGTGTACCTGGCTTAACATGGAGGTTCTAGCAAACACAGCAGAACACTGCAAATCTCTCATCACACCTAGAACCAAGGAACTGAGTAGCCAATAAATTATCCAGAACGAGAGCCAGTGTGCCAGCAGGTGCTTGTGCTGAGAGAGACAGATGGCGATTCACAGATGTTCCCTCCCTTGGGTCTATTGATTGAGGCACCAGATCAAACTATTGGGACTTTTCATTCATTCATCCTTATTTAAAGAATCCCAGTGCTCAGTAATGGAAAAGCGCACACACCACCCACTTACCAAGACTGGAAGGTATTGAGATCCATCTGTCATTTCATGTAGCATTTTGATTTGTTTGTAGTGGGTTGTAGTAGTCTCTATGGTCTGTGCCCCTTAATTCTATGTCATTATTTTGGCTTGAAAGAGACAAATTCCTGTTCTTTCTATTCTTGTGATTTTTAGACTGTATCTCCCTCCACACTTTTCAATCTAGAGACAATTCGGTACAGACGTGCACATGGTAGAAGTGTACTATTACCTTGTTAACCTCACCAATAAATTAAATAGAATAGGGAAAGAATAAAGGTTTTGAAACTCCCCTTTTAGCAATATGCAAATAAGGAACAAAGACTTCTGGGAATTTACCATGTTTTCATGGAAGCTCTTAGGAAAGCTATATCTAAGACTTTTACAGCATTCCACATACTAAATGCAAAACCAGAGTGCCAACTACAGATCGGTTTCGGCTTTATTGAGCCATCATCAGTGTAGTGCAGGCCTCTGGTTTTGCAGTGTAACGTGCCTATGCAGGGGTGTTCCTAGGATTTTTGACACCTGAAACAACTTTTAAATGCCGCCTATTGGTAGACACGTGGCGGCGTGTGAAGGGAGCATGGCTTCATCAGGGAACATGGGCGTGCCTATGGACAGACGTCAGCAATAAATTTGAAACTCCCCTTTCAGCAATATGCAAATAAGGAACAAAGACTTCTGGGAATTTACCCTGTCCTATTTAATTTATTAGTGACGTCTGTCTATAGTCGCTTCACATTGCAAAACCAGAGGCCTGCACTGCAGTAATGATGGCTCAATAAAGCCGAAACCGGTCTGTAGTTGGCGCTCTGGTTTTGCATTTAGCTTGTGGAATGCTGTAAAAGTCTTTTTAAAGATATAGCTTTCCTAAGCGCTTCCATGGAAACATGGTAAATTCCCAGAAGTCTTTGTTCCTTATTTGCATATTGCTAAAAGGGGAGTTTCAAAACCTTTATTCTTTCCCTATTCTTTTTAATTTACCTAGTTAAGGAATCTATGGAAGCTTGAATTTTGGTACTTTTTTTTCTTATTGAATATAGTGTGTCCAATCCTCAACCATGAACATTCCGAGGTTTCAGGGTCATGTGATCAAATCAAATCTGAACTGTCACTTTCTGTATTAAATGCACCTGGGTCCGAGGCTACACTAACTACACACCATGTCACTCTGACACAAACACACACAACTACAAATACAATTTTAAACATTGTTTGAAGTTAGTTTTATGGGGTAAAATGCAAAAACATTCCCCCTAACACCACACAGACACAGGTACACACACCTATTGATACACCCTCACAACCCAACCTACCTTCCGTTTTTGTGGCAAACATACCTAAACCATCAAAAAAGTTAGTTTTACAGTCCTAAACACAAAAACCTCATACCACACAGACTCACACTTACTGATACACTCCAACACCCACCCCACTTTTCTTTTTCCATGGCAAACATACACACCATATATTACATAACATACATGTAATTAATCAGAATGGATTATGAGTTCTAAACCCTGCAGCACAGACACACACTTTACCTTTTCAAAATGCAGTCTTTTAAGACAAAGTCGTTTATATCTCTACTTTAACTTCCCCTTTCTTGTTAAAGGCAATATAAATCAGTTAGTGTTAACCAACTTCACCTACAGAAATAGCAATTGGGAGCAGTAGCCAGGTTCCTAGTATATACACTATCAATAGGGAGAAACACGGAAACATAGTGAGGGTGGGGACAAGGAGAACATGTTGGAAGTGTTACTGTATTTGTGTTAGTGTGTGAAGTCATGGCGTATACGCATGTACGTGTGTTTGAATGTGTGTGTGCAGGGGGGGGGTGGATCCTCTGGTATGTTTCAGGGATGTGTTTGCAGGTGACCCTGGCAATAATATTTCTAAAGGGAATTTTAGGAATTTCTTTTAAAGAGGAAGGTTAGGGATAGAGGATCTTCCCAGGCCGAGAGGAGCAACATAATGAAATGTGAGGAGGCAACAATCCATCTCACTGGGGAGTTTTCATCCCATAATGTATTCCATCCGTACAAACAGAATAGAAATCTCATCATTTACCATCTATCTGCCTGTCCTTTTATCTATCATGGTACCCAGAGTTCCCTGGCCTTAATAGTATAAGCCTGGGTCTTTGTACCTTTATATGGACACAGAACTCCTCAGTAACTTCTAATATCCTTATAATTTACAGTAGGGGATACATTATCCCTTATAATACATGAGTGGTACCCAGAGTTCCCTGTATAACTCAGACTGTTTCCTTGTACCTTTATATGGACACAGAACTCTTTATTAATTTACTAATCCTTATAATTTACAGTAGGGGATACATTATCCCTTATAATACATGATGGTACCGGAGTTCACTGTATAAAACACAGTCTGTGTCCTTGTAACTTTATATGGACCACAGAACATCTCAGTAACTTCCAATATCCTTATATTTACAGTAGGGGATACATTATCCCTTATAATCATCATGAGTGGTACCCGAGTTCACTATATACCTCAGTCTGTGTCCTGTATATTTATATGGACACAGAACTCCTCAGTGACTTCTAATATCCTTATAATTTTACAGTAGGGGATACATTGTCCTTTATAATACATGAGTGGTACCCAGAGTTCCTGTATAACTCGTCTGTGTCCTTGTACCTTTATATAGACACGAACTCCTCAGTGACTTCTAATATCCTTATAATTTACAGTAGGGGATACATTATCCCTTATAATACATGAGTGGTACCCAGAGTTCCCTGTATAACTCAGTCTGTGTCCTTGTACTCTTTATATGACACGAACTCCTCAGTGACTTCATATCCTTATAATTTCAGTAGGGGATACATTATCCCTTATAATACATGAGTGGTACCAGAGTTCCCTGTATAACTCAGTCTGTGTCTTTGTACCTTTATATAGACACAGAACTCCCCAGTGACTTCTAATATCCTTATAATTTACATTAGGGGATACATTATCCCTTATAATGCATGAGTGGTATCCAGAGTTCCCTGTATAACTCAGTCTGTGTCCTTGTACCTTATATAGACAAGCGAACTCCTCAGTGACTTCTAATATCCTTATAATTTACAGTAGGGATACATTATCCCTTATATACATGAGTGGTACCCAAGTATCCTGTATAACTCAGTCTGTGTCTTTGTACCTTTATAGACACAGAACTCCTCAGTGACTTCTAATATCCTATAATTTACAGTAGGGATACATTATCCCTTATATACATGGTGGTACCCGAGTTCCCTGTATAAGTCAGTCTGTGTCCTTGTACCTTTATATAGACCCAAACTCCTCAGTGACTTATAATATCCTAAATTTACAGTAGGGGATACATTATCCCTTATAATACAGAGTGGTACCCAGAGTTCCCTGTATACTCAGTCTGTGTCCTTGTACCTTTATATAGACACAGAACTCCTCAGTGACTTCTAATATCCTTATAATTTACAGTAGGGGATACATTATCCTTATAATACATGAGTGGTACCCAGAGTTCCCTGTATAACCCATTCTGTGTCCTTGTACCTTTATATAGACACAGAACTCCTCAGTGACTTCTAATATCCTTATAATTTACAGTAGGGGATACATTATCCCTTATAATACATGAGTGGTACCCAGAGTTCCCGTATAACTCAGTCTGTGTCCTTGTACCTTTATATAGACACAGAACTCCTCAGTGAATCTAATATCCTTTTTTACAGTAGGGGATACATTGTCCCTTTAGCTGTAGTACTATAACTCCATAGGTCCATAGATCTTACTGCAGGGTAGCTTTGTATTTCTGCATTGGCCTGTTGGGAACTATTAATGTTCCTAGTTCAGCAGAAAATCATAAACAGAGACCCCAGGAGATATGTGCCCCACTATCCTGTTTTTCCTTGAGTTTGGTGAAAATGAACATTCCATTTACTTTCACACGACAAGTGAGCCTAAAATTTATGGCTGAACCATCTTCCCTAGTGAACGTGAAGTGAACTTGTGTAAATCACATCCTCATAGCAAAGTGATGATCACTAGGGGCAATCCCACAGAACCTTCACCCTCATGTCACATTCGTTCCAACAATTCAACTACATTGTAATTGTCTCTCTATGGCATGACTTCTAATAGCAACAAATATATTCTGATTGGCCAGGCAGAACCAATCAGGTGGCGCTACAGACCAGTTTCATTTTTTCATTGATACCTCTAAGTGTCGCCATGAAATAGTCCACCATCCAATAGAGTCTACAACCGCCCTGGGCACCAGAGCTGACAATCTAGCCTATAATCTCCTGATTTGGTCTTGGATTTGTAACTGACCTGGAATCCCACTGAACTCAGTCCGCCCAATTCGTTTCCCATTACCCAGACACATCTGCTGCTAATCAGAGTCTATGAACTCAATCAGCTGAAAGGTCATATTGTTTTTGTGACCCCCAGAGAAAACCAGGGGGGGGAATATTTCACTTATCCCATTTCATTCATAAAACATTAAAGAAAAACCTTGAACCCCCCCCCTACGTTTGGAACTCCCCAACCTGCTGCACAGATGACATAGAAAAAAGTGGCACTACCAGTTTGTATCCTGTCTGTGGGATGTGTGCTCAGTATCACCCAGATGGTATCAAATAAACAATAATATTGGTGCACAGATTAGCACTGCAGGCAGTACCCTTGATTATATGATAATCAGTCCTCTATTGGGTCTTTAATCCCAGCCCTCAGCCCTCCGTGATGGAGATTCGCCATCTTCGTGTCCCCCCGGCCATCATCCCTCTATGGTTAATTACAGGAAGATTCCCTCTGAGTGTCCCCCCAGCCATCATCCCTTCTAGGGGTAATTACCAGGAAGATTCCCTCTGAGTGTCCCCCAGCATCATCCCTCTATGGGTAATTTACCAGGAAGATTCCCTCTGAGTGTCCCCCCAGGCCATCATCCTCTATGGGTAATTACCAAAAAGATCCCCTCTGAGTGTCCCCCCAGCCATCTTCCCTCTATGGGTAATTACCAAAAAGTTCCCTCTGAGTGTCCCCCCCAGCCATCATCCCTTTATGGTGTAATTACCAGATAAGATTTCCCTCTGAGTGTCCCCCCCAGCCATCATCCCTCTATGGGTAATTACCAGGAAGATTCCCTCTGGTGTCCCCCCAGGGCCATCATCCCTCTATGGGTAATTCCAGGAAGATTCCCTCTGAGTGTCCCCCCAGCCATCTCCCTCTATGGTATTACCAAAAAGATTCCCTCTGAGTGTCCCCCCACCATCTTCCCTCTATGGGTAATTCCAAAAAGATTCCCTCTGAGTGTCCCCCCAGCCATCATCCCTCTATGGGTAATTACCAGGAAGATTCCCTCTGAGTGTCCCCCCCCAGCCATCATCCCTCTATGGGTAATTACAAGGAAGATTCCCTCTGAGTGTCCCCAGCCATCATCCCTCATCCCTCTATGGGTATTACCACAAAGATTCCCTCTGAGTGTCCCCCCCATGCCCTCATCCCTCTATGGGTAATTACCAAAAGATTCCCTCTGATGTCCCCCCAGCCATCATCCCTCTATGGGTAATTACCAGGAAGATTGCCTCTGAGTGTCCCCCCCAGCCATCATCCCTCTTGGGTAATTACCAGAAGATAGCCTCTGATGTCCCCCCCAGCCCTCATCCCACCCCCCCTCCCTCTATGGGTAATTCCCAAAAAGATTCCCTCTGATGACCCCCCACGCCATCATCCCCTCTATGGGTAATTACCAGGAAGATTCCTCTGAGTGGTCCCCCCAGCCTCATCCCTCTAGGGTAATACCAAAAATATTCCCTCGGTGTCCCCCCAGCCATAATCCCTCTATGGGTAATTACCAGGAAGATTCCCTCTGAGTGGCCCCCCGAGCCATCATTCCTCTATGGTAATTACCAGGAGAATTCCCTCTGAGTGCTCCCCCCGAGCCATCATCCCTCTTGGTATATTCCCAGGAAGATTCCCTCTGATGCCCCCCCCGGCCATATCCCTCTATGGTAATTACCAGAAGCTTCCCTCTGAGTGTCCCCCCAGCCACTCATCCCCATGGGTAATTACCAGGAAGATTCCCTCGAGTGCCCCCCCAGCCATCATCCCTCTATGAGTATTACCAGAAGAATTCCCTCTGAGTGTCCCCCCACCATCATGCTCCCTTCTATGTAATATTACCACAAAGATTCCCTCTGAGTGTCCCCCCCAGCCCTCATCCCTCTATGGGTAATTACCAGAAGATTCCCTCTAGTGCCCCCGAGCCATCATTCCTCTATGGGTAATTAACCAAAAAGATTCCCTCTGAGTGTCCCCCAGCCATCATCCCTCTATGAGTAATTACCAGGAGATTCCCCTTGAGTGTCCCCCCGCCATCATCCCTCTATGGGTATTACCAGGAAATTCCCTCTGAGTGTCCCCCCAGCCATCATCCCTCTATGAGTATTACAGGAAGATTCCCTCTGAGTGTCCCCCAGCCATCATCCCTATCTATGATAATTACCAAAAAGATTCCCTCTGAGTGTCCCCCAGCATCATCCCCTCTATGGGTTAATTACCAGGACGAATTCCCTCCGAGTGCCCCCCCCGATCCATAATTCATCTGCTATGGGTAATTACCAGGTAGATATCCCTCTCGTGCCCCCGCCATCACCCAGTAAGGGGACTCTAATAGGAACTGCGGACTGTCACCCCCCATCTATCATACCCCTGTTATTTATAAATCTACAAGTGATGATTCCCACGTCTAATGTGTCAACTCCTAGCAACTCATCTCCTCTTGGGTCATTCAAAAAAGAGTCCCTCTGTTTGTCCCCCCGCCATCATGCTCAGTTTTTGCTCACGGCGTTAATTTACCAGAAGGTTTCCCCTGAGTGTCCCACCACGACCATCCACCTCATCCCATGGGTTACATTCACCAGGTAGATTCTCCCGCTGTTTCCACCAGCCATCATCCCATTCAGGGGAATTAAATAAGGAACTGCGTGTCCCCCCAGCCATCTCCCTCTATGGGTAATTACCAAGGAAATTCTCTTCTAGTGTCGCCCCCAGTCAATCATCCCTCTATAGGTAATTCCTTCTTGTGCGGCCCACACGTCCATCTTCCTTATGGGTCATTTAGGAATTTGCCTCTCTCAAGTGGTCCCCCCAGCCATCAGCCCTCTACTTATGGGTAAATACGAGAGGATTCCCCTGCCTATTGTCTCCCCAGCCATCATCCCTCTATGGGTAATTACCCCCAGGAAAATGATTTTTCTCCTTTGTCCCCCCCAGCCATCATCCCTCTATGGTATTAACGGAGGATGATTCCCCTCCTATTGTCTCCCCAGCCATCATCCATCTATGGGTATTACGCGGATGATTTCCCAGCCATTCATCCATCATGGTAATTTACCAGGAAGATCCCTTGTGTGGCCCCCAGCCATCATCCCTCTATGGGTAATTACTAGGAATATTCCCCCCAGCCATCATCCCTTCATGGGTAATTACCAGGAAGATTCCCTCTGAGTGTCCCCCCAGCCATCATCCCTCTATGGGTAATTACCAGGAAGATTCCCTCTGAGTGTCCCCCCAGCCATCATCCCTCTATGGGTAATTACCAAAAAGATCCCCTCTGAGTGTCCCCCCAGCCATCTTCCCTCTATGGGTAATTACCAAAAAGATTCCCTCTGAGTGTCCCCCCAGCCATCATCCCTTTATGGGTAATTACCAGGAAGATTCCCTCTGAGTGTCCCCCCAGCCATCATCCCTCTATGGTATAATTACCAGGAAGATCCCTCTAGTGTCCCCCCCAGCCATCTCCCTGTATGGTATTACAGAAGATTCCTCTGGTGTCCCCAGGCCATCATCCCTCTAGGGTAATACCAAAAAGATTCCCTCTGAGTGTCCCCCCAGCCATCTTCCCTCTATGGTAATTACCAAAAAGATTCCCTCTGAGTGTCCCCAGCCATCATCCCTCTATGGGTAATTACCAGGAAGATTCCCTCTGAGTGTCCCCCCAGCCATCATCCCTCTATGGGTAATTACCAGGAAGATTCCCTCTGAGTGTCCCCCCCCAGCCATCATCCCTCTATGGGTAATTACCAAAAGATTCCCTCTAGTGTCCCCAGCCATCATCCCTTCTATGGGTAATTACCACAAAGATTCCCTCTGAGTGTCACCAGCATCAGTCCCCCCTCTATGGGTAATTACAGGAAGGCCTCTGAGTGTCCCCCAGCCATCATCCCTCTATGGGTAATTACCAGGAAGATTGCTCTGAGTGTCCCCCCAGCCATCATCCCTCTATGGGTAATTACCAAAAAGATTCCCTCTGAGTGACAGATCATCCCTGGGACTTACAGGAGATGCGGGTCTCCCAATTCAAAGCCACTCATCCTCTCATAAGAAGCTCCATCCTACCAGAGTCCCCTTCGAGTGTCCCTTCTCCCACCATCATTCCCTAATGTCAACTTACCAAAGATTCTCACTCTTAGTGCTCCCCTCACCCATGTTATCTTATCTTCTTCCTTCACGTCTTCATTATCTACCGAATTCTCCCCCCTTCTTTGCCCTTCCCCTCCCCCACCGCAGCCATCATGCCCTCTTCGTCATCCGGGTAATTACCCCTGAAGTGCGCCCCGAGGCTCCAACCATCATCCCTCTATGGGTAATTACCAACAGCCGATTCCGCTCCTGGTGTCCCCCCAGCCAATATCCCCGTCTATGTGGGTTATATTCACAGGAATGATTCCCTCTGAGGGCATTGCCGACCTCCATACCTTCCTCTATGGCAGTAGTTACCAAGAGTATTCCCTCTGAGTGCACCCTCGAGCCAGCATCAGCCTCTATGGTTATATTATACCACTAAAAGATTCCCTCTGAGCCGTCCCCCCGAGTCCTCTAATACCCTCTAGGGTAATTACCAGCTAAGATTCCTCTGATTGCCACCTCGAGCCACTTCATATCCTCTACTGGGTATTAACCCAACAAGCAAGATTTCCTCCTATGAGTGTTTCACCCCCAGCCATCATCCCTCTATGCAGTAATTACCAGTGAGCGATTCCCGTATGAGTGTGTCCCCATGCCCATGCCATCATCCCTTAGTGGTAAATTACCAGAAGATTTCCCTCGAGTCGTCCCCCCAGCCATCATCTCTTTCCTTTTTTCTCTTTCCCTATGAGTAATTACCAGAAGATTCCCTCGAGTGCCCCCGCAGCATCATTCCCTCTGGAGTAATTACCACTAAAGATCTCCTCTGAGTGTCCCCCAGCCCATACTCCGCTTCTATGGGTAATACCAGGACGATTCCCCTTGAGTGTCTCCCCAGCAATCATCCCACCTATGGCGTAATACACTGGAAGATTCCATCATGAGTTCCCCCCAGCATTCCTCCCTCTAGAGTACACTTAGGAGGATTCCTTCTGAGTGTCCCCCAGCCATCATCCCTATGCTTAATTACCCACAAAGTTCCCTCTCGACGCTGTCCCCCACATAATCCTCGATTGGGGTTTAATTACAAGACGCCACTCTACTCTCCGAGTGCCCCCCCTCCCGAGCCATAATTTCATCTTTATGGGTTAATTACCAGGTACGAATATCCCTCTCGTTCCCCCAGACATCACCCAGTTAAGGGACTCATAACTAGGAACTGCGGACCGTGTCTACCCAATCTATCATTACCACCTGTTATTTATAAATCTACTATAGTGATTGATTCCCCTGTCTAATTGTGCAACTCCTACGCAAATCATTCTCCTCTTGCGCGTCATATCAAGAAAGATCCCTTCTGTTTGTCCCCCACGCCATCATGACATCAGTTTTTTTTTGTTCCTTTCCACTGGCCGGGGTTACCAAATTACCAGAAGGTTTCCCCTCGGAGTGTCCCACCACGCACTCATCCACCTCATCCCCATGGGTTTTACATTCCCACCAGGTAGCATTCTCCCGCTGTTCCACCCAGCCATCATCCCAGTTAATGGGACCCACTTAATTAGGAATTCGTCGGACGCCCCCCACCAGCTCCATCATCCTATGGGTCATACCAGGAAAAATCATCTTCCTAAGTTGTCACCACCCACAGTGTCCATCATCCCGCTATACCCGGTTAATTTCCCCCTCCAATCTTCCTGGTAATTACCCATAGAGGGATGATGGCTGGGGGGACACGAAGATGCGAATCTTCCACTCACGGAGGGCTGAGGGCTGGGATTAAAGACCCAATAGAGGACTGATCTCATATAATCAAGGTTACTGCCTGGCAGTGCTAATCTGTTGCACAATATTATTGTTTATTTGATACCATCTGGGTGATACTGAGCACACATCCCACAGACAGGATACAAACTGGTAGTGCCACTTTTTTCTATGTCATCTGTGCAGCAGGTTGGGGAGTTCCAAACTGTAGGGGGGGTTCAAGGTTTTTCTTTAATGTTTTATGAATGAAATGGGATAAGTGAAATATTCCCCCTCCCTGGTTTTCTCTCGGGGGTCACAAATACAATATGACCTTTCAGCTGATTGAGTTCATAGACTCTGATTAGCAGCAGATGTGTCTGGGTAATGGGAAACAGAATTGGGCCGGACTGAGTTCAGTGGGATTCAGGTCAGTTACAAATCCACAGACCACATCAGGCAGATTATAGGCTAGATTGTCAGCTCTGGTGCCCAGGGCTGTTGTAGCTCTATTGGATGGTTGGACTATTTCATGGCGACACTTAGAGGTATCAATGAAAAAATGAAACTGGTCTGTAGCTGCCACCTGATTGGTTCTTTGCCTGGCCAATCAGAATATATTTGTGTGACTATTAGAAGTCATGCCATAGAGAGACAATTTACAATGTAGTTGAATTGTTGGAACGAATGTGACATGAGGGTGAAGGTTCTGTGGGATCTGCCCTAGTGATCATCACTTTGCTATGAGGATGTGATTTACACAAGTTCACTTCACGTTCACTAGGACAGATGGTTCAGCCATAAATTTTAGGCCTCACTTGTCCGTGTGAAAGTAAATGGACTGTTCATTTTCACCAAACTCAAGGAAAAACAGGATAGTGGGGCACAATCTCTCTGGGGTCTCTGTTTATGATTTTCTGCTGATACTAGGAACATTAATAGTTCCCAACAGCCAATGCAGAAATACAAAGCTACCCTGCAGTAAGATCTATGGACCTATGGATTATAGTACTACAGCTAAAGGACAATGTATCCCCTACTGTAAAAAAGGATATTAGAATTCACTGAGGAGTTCTGTGTCTATATAAAGGTACAAGGACACAGACTGAGTTATACGGGGAAAACTCTGGTACCACTCATGTATTATAAGGGATAATGTATCCCCTACTGTAAATTATAAGGATATTAGAAGTCACTGAGGAGTTCTGTGTCTATATAAAGGTACAAGGACACAGACTGAGTTATACAGGGAACTCTGGGTACCACTCATGTATTATAAGGGATAATGTATCCCCTACTGTAAATTATAAGGATATTAGAAGTCACTGAGGAGTTCTGTGTCTATAAAGGTACAAGGACACAGACTGAGTATACAGGGAACTCTGGGTACCACTCGTATTATAAGGGATAATGTATCCCCTACTGTAAATTATAGGATATATAGTCACTGAGGAGTTTGTGGTCTATATAAAGGTACAAGGACACAGACTGACGTTATACAGGGAACTCGGGTACCACTCATGTATATAAGGGATAATGTATCCCTACTGTAAATTATAGGATATTAGAAGTCACTGAGGAGTTCTGTGTCTATATAAAGGTACAAAGACACAGAACTGAGTTATACAGGGAACTTGGGTACCACTCATGTATATAAGGGATAATGTATCCCCTACTGTAAATATAAGGATATTAGAAGTCACTGAGGAGTTCGCTTGTCTATATAAGGTACAAGGACACAGACTGAGTTATACAGGGAACTCTGGATACCACTCATGATTATAAGGGATAATGTATCCCCTACTGTAAATTATAAGGATATTAGAAGTCACTGGGGAGTTCTGTGTCTATATAAAGGTACAAGACACAGACTGAGTTATACAGGGAACTCTGGTACCACTCATGTATTATAAGGGATAATGTATCCCCTACTGAAATTATAAGGATATAGAAGTCACTGAGGAGTTCTGTGTCATATAAAGAGTACAAGACACGAACTGAGTTATACAGGGAACTCTGGGTACCACTCATGTATTATAAGGGATAAGTGATCCCCTACTGTAAATTATAAGGATATTAGAAGTCACTGAGGAGTTCGGTCTATATAAAGGTACAAGGACACAGACGAGTTATACAGGAACTCTGGTACCACTCATGTATTATAAAGGACAATGTATCCCCTACTGTAAATTATAAGGATATTAGAAGTCATGAGGAGTTCTGTGTCCATATAAATATACAGGACACAGACTGAGGTATATAGTGAACTCGGGTACCACTCATGTATGATTATAAGGGATAATGTATCCCCTACTGTAAAATATAAGGATATTGGAAGTTACTGAGATGTTCTGTGGCCATATAAAGTTACAAGGACACAGACTGTGTTTATACAGTGAACTCCGGGTACCATCATGTATTATAAGGGATAATGTGATCCCCTACTGTTAAATTATAAGGATTAGTAAAGTTAATAAAGAGTTCTGTGTCCATATAAAGGTACAAGGAAACAGTCTGAGTTATACAGGGAACTCTGGGTACCACTCATGTATTATAAGGGATAATGTATCCCCTACTGTAAATTATAAGGATATTAGAAGTTACTGAGGAGTTTGTGTCCATATAAAGGACAAAGACCCAGGCTTATACTATTAAGGCCAGGGACTCTGGGTACATGATAGATAAAAGGACAGGCAGATAGATGGTAAATGATGAGATTTCTATTCTGTTTGTACGGATGGAATACATTATGGGATGAAAACTCCCCAGTGAGATGGATTGTTGCCTCCTCACATTTCATTATGTTGCTCCTCTCGGCCTGGGAAGATCCTCATACCTAACCTTCCTCTTTAAAGAAATTCCTAAAATTCCCTTTAGAAATATTATTGCCAGGGTCACCTGCAAACACACCCTGAAACATACCAGAGGATCCACCCCCCCTGCACACACACATTCAAACACACGTACAGAGTATACGCCATGACCACACAAACACAAAACAGTAAAACTTCCAACATGTTCTCCTTGTCCCCACCCTCACTATGTTTCCGTGTTTCTCCCTATTGATAGTGTAACTAGGAACCTGGCTATGCTCCCAATTGCTATTTCTGTAGGTGAAGTTGGTTAACACTAACTGATTTATATTGCTTTAACAAGAAAGGGGAAGTTAAAGTAGAGATATAAAGACTTTGTCTTAAAAGACTGCATTTTGAAAAGGTAAGTGTGTGTCTGTGCTGCAGGGTTTAGAAACTATAATCCATTCTGATTAATTACATGTATGTTATGTAATATATGGTGTGTATGTTTGCCATGGAAAAGAAAAGTGGGGTGGGGTGTGGAGTGTATCAGTAAGTGTGAGTCTGTGTGTATGAGGTTTTTGTGTTTAGGGACTGTAAAACTAACTTTTTGTGGTTTAGGTATGTTTGCCACAAAAAAGGAAGGTAGGTTGGGTTGTGAGGGTGTATCATAGGTGTGTGTACCTGTGGTCTGTGTGGTGTGTAGGGGGAAGTTTTTTGCATTTTACCCCAAAAAACTAACTTCAAACAATGTTTAAAATTGTATTTGTAGTGTGTGTGTTTGTGTCAGAGTGACATGGTGTGTAGTTAGTTAGCCTCGGCCCAGGTGCATTTAATACAGAAAGTGACAGTTCAGATTTGATTTGATCACATGACCCTGAAACCTCGGAATGTTCATGGTTGAGGATTGGACACACTATATTCAATAGAAAAAAAAGTACCAAATTCAAGCTTCCATAGATTCCTTAACTAGGTAAATTAAAAAGAATAGGGAAGAATAAAGGTTTTGAAACTCCCCTTTTAGCAATATGCAAATAAGGAACAAAGACTTCTGGGAATTACCATGTTTCCAGGAAGGCTTAGGAAAGCTATATCTTTAAAAAGACTTTACGCATTCCACAGCTAAATGCAAAACCAGAGCGCCAACTACAGACCGGTTTTCGGCTTTATTGAGCCATCATTACTGCAGTGCAGGCCTCTGGTTTTGCAATGTGAAGCGACTATAGACAGACGTCACTAATAAATTAAATAGGACAGGGTAAATTCCCAGAAGTCTTTGTTCCTTATTTGCATATTGCTGAAAGGGGAGTTTCAAATTTATTGCTGACGTCTGTCCATAGGCACGCCCATGTTCCCTGATGAAGCCATGTCCCTTCACACGCCGCCACGTGTCTACCAATAGGCGGCATTTAAAAGTTGTTTCAGGTGTCAAAAATCCTAGGAACACCCTGCATAGGCACGTTACACTGCAAAACCAGAGGCCTGCACTACACTGATGATGGCTCAATAAAGCCGAAACCGATCTGTAGTTGGCGCTCTGGTTTTGCATTTAGATGTGGAATGCTGTAAAAGTCTTAGATATAGCTTTCCTAAGAGCTTCCATGAAAACATGTTAAATTCCCAGAAGTCTTTGTTCCTTATTTGCATAGTGCTAAAGGGGAGTTTCAAAACCTTTATTCTTTCCCTATTCTATTTAATTTATGGTGAGGTTAACAAGGTAATAGTACACATTCTACCATGTGCACGTCTGTACCGAATTGTCTCTAGATTGAAAAGTGTGGAGGGAGATACAGTCTAAAATCACAAGAATAGAAAAGAACAGGAATTTGTCTCTTTCAAGCCAAAATAATGACATAGAATTAAGGGGCACAGACCATAGAGACTACTACACCCACTACAAACAAATCAAAATGCACAGAAATGACAGATGGATCTCAATACCTTCCAGTCTTGGTAAGTGGGTGGTTGTGTGCGCTTTTCCATTACTGAGCACATGGGATCTTTAATAAGGATGAATGAATGAAAAGTCCCAATGTTTGATCGGTGGCCTCAATCAATAGACCCAGGGAGGGAACATATGTGAATCGCCATCTGTCTCTCTCAGCACAAGCAACCTGCTGGCACACTGGCTCTCGTTCTGGATAATTTATTGGCTACTCAGTCCTTGGTTCTAGGTGTGATGAGAGATTTGCAGTGTTCTGCTGTGTTTGCTAGAACCTCCATGTTAAGCCAGGTACACACAGTAAGATACAGCCCCGATAGCGTCGGATCCGGCTTATCGGCACTGTAGTGAGGAGCTTTTCCGAATGAGCGCATGGCCACCGAACATTTGGGTCGGGGCTGAGCACTTGTACGGAAAAGTAGTAAATTTCCTGAGTAGTAATTTCCTATAGAGGAGTCAGTGGCCGAGGGAAACGCTCCTATAGAACGCTCAGGACTGTGTATGCAGATCTTGAAAATGACAGACAGGATCTGTAAGATTCTGTCTGTCATCTTTGAAAAATCTGCACTGTGTGAGCCCAGCTTTAGACAACGGATCAATAAATCGCTTGGTAGTCTAGCGGTCAGAAAGAAGAAAACTGCCACTGCCAATATTTGGTGTAACTGATAATGTGGCCAGTTAAAGACCAACGTAAATGGACGAAATTTACATGCTGTCTGAACCATTTTTACGTATGATTTTGACAATCTTCCTGAACTGACCAAAATATGTCTCCTTACACACCAACCAAAACTGTCTCCTTACACACTTAACCAAAGGAGCCTACACTCTTTGTCAGCACTTTAAATTTGTCTCCTTACACACTTACCAAAGGAGCCTAACACTCTTGTGGACACACTTTAATCTGTCTCCTTACACGCTCGCCACAGGAGCTTACACTCTTGTGAACACACTTTAAATCTGTCTCCTTACACGCTCACCACATAAGCTTACATTATTTGTGGACACAATCCAAATCGTCTCCTTACACACTCACAACAGGAGCTTACATTATTTGTGGACACAATTCAAATCGTCCTTTTACACAACACCACAGGAGCTTGCACCCTTTGTAGACACTTTGAATCTGTCTCCTTACACACTCACCACGGAGATTGCACTCTTTGTAGACACTTTGAATCTGTCCCTTATATACTCACCACAGGAGCTTACACTCTTTGTGGATACACTATAAAACTGTCTACTTCCATACACACCATAGGGGGAACACTTCTTGTGACACACAATAAAACTCTCTCTTGCACATTTATCATAGGATCTGACACTGTTTATACACACACTAATTCTCTGCATCATTAAACATAGGATCCACTTTCTTTTTACACACATTGTAAACCTTGGGGACTTACCATAGGAACTGACACTCTAGGAACACACTATTAATCTTAACCCAATAAGAATGGAATCCAAATTGAATAAACCATTAAACACTTAACTTCCCTGTATGATAGTGTTATTATAGTGTTATAATAGTGTTGTATAGTTTGATCCCTAGTGGTTAAAATATAATCAGTGAAATGTCCAATAGAACTGCTGCACCCAACAAGTGAAAATGCTCACAGGAGGCTCCTTTATACTTACAAGGAAAGAAAAGAATTATGGATGTAACTAAATATACTATATATTATAAACATCACTGTCTGACGTGTTTTAATGTACTTTAAACCTGTCAACTTACACAAACACACACCAGGGGGATCTGACACTACTTGTACACACCACACTGTAAATCTGTGTGATATTAAACACTCACTAAAGGATTGACAATCAGTACACACATTATAAACTCTGTCTCCACACACACTTACATAGGATCTCGCTCCTTGTGCACACATTATACCTGAAGGTCTGGTTCATACGGTTCAGTTTGACCATCAGACGGTGGATCATTGAATACCACACTATCAGACACAATTGGTTAAGATTGCTAATGTGCCTGGACTGGTTTTGATCAAAAGAGCGTTCTATTGTTTTGTACAATGTACCATACCTCAAAAAAAAGGCTCGCTTTATTACTGGGAACTCCCACTGATTGGTGCACAAAACCATGAATCCTGTTCGCCTTGCACGCTCATCATGATTTCCACACAGTGCACACATTGAAATTTGTCCTTTACACATTTATTATAGGATATCACAAAGTGCTTACATCTACATTTGTCCCTTAGGGCTAGGCCACACAGCTGCGCTTTTTTTGCGTTGTGTTTGAACTTTTTTTCTATCATGAAAACGCGGCGTTTTCGGGTGCTTTGGGATTTCGATTTGTGTTCTGCATTTTAAATCACAATCGCATGCGATTTTCAATACTTAATGAAAAAAACGCATGCGCAAACGCAACAAAATTGCACATGAAATCACATGGGATTCCGTGTGCGATTGCGTTTGCGTTTGCAGTGTGGCCATGGATTACACAATTATAATATGATCTCACACTCTTTGTCCCTTACACATTAGTAGGATTTCAACTCTTCGTACAACATTGTAAATCTGCCCCTTACAGATTTATGTAAGATCTCACACTTTTTGTGCACACGCTATAAATCTGTCCCATGCACTTTATTATAGGATTTCACACTTTTTGTGCACACATTATAAATCTGTCCCTTACACACATAGCATTTCACACACTGTAAATCTAAAATTGCAATCACCATGGGGCCGTACTTCCCTACTCTCTAATCGTGGGACCCTCGAACAGACACACTGACGATTCTTTATTAATTCTCATAGACCGAGTCCTCCTCCGGATAAACCAGGAGAACCTTCCCAGTCAGGAAGCTCCCAGAATTAGCCCTTCCGTTTCCTTATGTCACGGGGACAAATTACTTTGCATTATTAGCTGGAAGCCGGTGATAATCACCCACTCCCCAAATACATATACCGGGTAATGAACCCCCCCAAACACAGAAAAGTACACGTCAGTAAACACTGACCCCCAAATACAAAAATACTATTCAGGGGCATATATACAAATATCGTTAAATCACCGCTTTTGCTTTTACCGCATATCGCCATAGATCATGTGATAACCGCGCGGTTCATATATATAAGCAGTGAAAGGGTTTAAGTGAAATTATTTATAATATTGTTACACTATTTTCAATCAATTACAGTTAGATGTTCGTTGATTTTTTGCATTTCCGATTTTTCAAGTTTGTCCACGCGTCCTCTGATATGACTATTAGTAAACTAATTGTATGGCCATTAATATATTTGTTAAGGTAAATCTATCCCCAAAAGTCGCTTCTCTAATGTAAACAGCCCTAACTTGTCTATCTGCCGGCATAGTCAAGTTCCTAATTCCCTTTATTATTTAATTGCCTTCTCTGAAGCATTTCCAAGATGCCCCTTTTGTATATGGGATTCCAAAACCAGACATCCCACTGCCACTATGTACTTGTGGGCAGGGGGGGAGAGGGGCGTGGCGGTGCGGTGTGACGTCATTTACTTCACGTCGGGCGGTGCGGAGAGGGGCGTGGCGGTGCAGCGTGGCGTCAATTTACGTAACACCGTGGGCGATGGTGGGAGGAGGCTGGGTTGTGGGTGTGACAGGGGCAGTTTGGGGCAATGGTTCGCAAAAAGGGGTGTGGCGGGGAGGAGATTCAGGACTCCTCTCCGTCGCGGGAGATTGGTGGTCTCGCGGGAGCACGGGAGACCACCCCAATTCGAGGGAGACTCCCGGAAGATCGGGAGGGGTGGTGGGTATCTGAAAACCCATATTCCACGAGGCCTTACCAGTGCCTTGTAAAGAGCGCAGAATATATCTTTCTCTCGCTTGAATCTATTCCCCTCTGTATACAAGACAATATCTTGCTAGCTCTAGCCATTGCTACCCTGGCATTGTTTTCTACAGTTAAGTCTTCTATCTACCAGAACCAAGAACTTGATACGTAGAAGTGTTTGCAACTATGTGTAAATGTGTGTGTGTATATGTGTGTGAATATATGGTGTTAGCGTGTGACACTTCTGTAGTCGGACCATGAACCAATTTACCAATATCGGTTATAGAAACCTCGGACCATTCATTTTTGCCTGTGCCTTAAAATCACTCAGTAGCGGGTCTGTGGAATACAGAGCCGTCCCAGAATGCCGCATGGTACAAAACAAAACAACCATAAAATACTGTGGAATACTGTATTGAACCATAACTGTGGTATTTCATGGGCCAACAGACATGCAGTGTGCGGTATTTTGTGAAGGTTAGTGTTTTGCACCACGGTTATAAAATATAGACGCGTTTCACAATCAGAGACTGTTTGTCCAATTGTAAAAACAATCACGCACACCGCCAGATAATAAATACAGAAAAGAACAGGAATCAGTTCCGGGGGTTTAGCAATGATCAATAGTTTTATCACAACTAGACAACGGAATGTTAATTTGATTAAGAGAGATATAATGTATTGTCCAGGATGAAGGAAGTATTGGGTATCAATGAAAAATGTCTACTAGTAATCTTAAGGTGGCATACCATGTGGTTTCCACAGCATGTGTGCCAACAGATCACATTGTATCTGTCGGCACACATGTGGTGGGAACCGCACACACGAGACCGAGACCCCATTAGAGGAGATGATGGCGGGGGGACACTCAAGGAATCTTCCTGGTAATTACCATAGAGGGATGATGGCTGGGGGGGGGGACACTCAGAGAGGAATCTTTTTGGTTAATTACCCATAGAGGAATGATGGCTCGGGGGGCAACTAGAGGGAATCTTCTGGTAATTACCCATAGAGGGATGAGGCTGGGGGGACACTCAGAGGGAATTCCTTTTGGTATATTACATAGAAGGGAGTGATGGCTGGGGGGACACTCAGAGGGAATTCTTCTGGTAATACTCATAGAAGGGATGATGGCTGGGGGGCACTCAGAGGGAATCTTCCTGGTAATTACCCATGGGGATGATGGCTGGGGGGACAACTCAGAGGGAATTGCTTCCTGGGAATCTTACCATAGAGGGATATGGCGGGGGGGGCACTCAGAGGGAAATCTTCCTGGGTAATTACCAAGAGGGATGATGGCTCGGGGGGGCACTCAGAGGGAATTCTCCTGGTAATTACCATAGAGAATGATGGCTCGGGGGGGGGGCACTCAGGGGAATCTTCCTGGTAATTACCCATAGAGGGATTATGGCTGGGGGGACACTCGAGGGAATATTTTTGGTAGTTACCCTAGAGGATGATGGGCTGGGGGAGCCTCAGAGGAATCTTCCTGGTAATACCCATAGAGGGGATGATGGCTGGGGGGTCACTCAGAGGGAATCTTTTTGGTAATTACCCATAGAGGGATGTGGGATTGAGGGCTGGGGGGGACACTCAGAGGCAATCTTCTGGTAATTACCCAGAGAGGGATGATGGGCTGTGGGGCGGACACTCAGAGGCAATCTTCCTGGTTAATTACCCATAGAGGGATGATGGCTGGGGGGACATCAGAGGGATCTTTGTGGTAATTACCCATAGAGGGATGAGGGCTTGGGGGGACACTCAGAGGGAATCTTTGTGGTAATACCCATAGAGGGATGAGGGATGATGGCTGGGGACACTCAGAGGGAATCTTCCTTGTAATTACCCATAGAGGGATGATGGCTGGGGGGGGACACTCAGAGGGAATCTTCCTGGTAATTACCCATAGAGGGATGATGGCTGGGGGGACACTCAGAGGGAATCTTTTTGGAATTACCCATAGAGGGAAGATGGTGGGGGGACACTCAGAGGGAATCTTTTTGGTAATACCATAGAGGGAGATGGCTGGGGGGACACTCAGAGGGAATCTTCCTGGTATTACCCATAGAGGGATGATGGCCCTGGGGGGACACCAGAGGGAATCTTCCTGGTAATTACCCATAGAGGGATGATGGCTGGGGGGGACACTCAGAGGGAAATCTTCTCTGGTAATTAACCATAAAGGGATGATGGCTGGGGGGGACACTCAGAGGGAACTTTTTGGTAATTACCCATAGAGGGAAGATGGCTGGGGGGACACTCAGAGGGGATCTTTTTGGTAATTACCCATAGAGGATGATGGCCTGGGGGGACACTCAGAGGGAATCTTCCTGGTAAATTACCCATAGAGGGATGATGCTGGGGGACACTCAGAGGGAATCTTCCTGGTAATTACCCCTAGAAGGGATGATGGCTGGGGGGACACTCAGAGGGAATCTTCCTGTAATTAACCATAGAGGGATGATGGCCGGGGGGACACGAAGATGGCATATCTCCATCACGGAGGGCTGAGGGCTGGGATTAAAGACCCAATAGAGGACTGATTTCATATAATCAAGGGTACTGCCTGCAGTGCTAATCTGTTGCACAATTTATTGTTTATTTGATACCATCTGGGTGATACTGAGCACACATCCCACAGACAGGATACAAACTGGTCAGTGCCACTTTTTTCTATGTCATCTGTGCAGCAGGTTGGGGAGTTCCAAACGTAGGGGGGGGGTTCAAGGTTTTTCTTTAATGTTTAATGAATGAAATGGGATAAGTGAAATATTCCCTCCCTGGTTTTTCTCTGGGGGTCACAAATAACAATATGACCTTTCAGCTGATTGAGTTCATAGACTCTGATTAGCAGCAGATGTGTCTGGGTAATGGGAAACGAATTGGGCCGGACTGAGTTCAGTGGGATTCAGGTCAGTTACAAATCCAAGACCAAATC
Source organism: Hymenochirus boettgeri (assembly GCA_019447015.1). NCBI lineage: Eukaryota > Metazoa > Chordata > Amphibia > Anura > Pipidae > Hymenochirus > Hymenochirus boettgeri. The sequence goes on from CM033470.1 coordinate 335,839,576, forward strand.
AGGAGATTATAGGCTAGATTGTCAGCTCTGGTGCCCAGGGCGTTGTAGACTCTATTGGATGGTGGACTATTTCATGGCGACACTTAGAGGTATCAATGAAAAATGAAACTGGTCTGTAGCTGCCACCTATTGGTTCTGCCTGGCCAATCAGAATATATTTGTTGCTATTAGAAGTCATGCCATAGAGAGACAATTACAATGTAGTTGAATTGTTGGAACGAAATGTGACAGAGGGTGAAGGTTCTGTGGGATTGCCCCTAGTGATCAATCACTTTGCTATGAGGATGTGATTTACACAAGTTCACTTCACGTTCACTAGGGAAGATGGTTCAGCATAAATTTTAGGCCTCACTTGTCGTGTGAAAGTAAATGGATGTTCATTTTCACCAAACTCAAGGACAAAACAGGATAGTGGGGCACATATCTCGCTGGGGTCTCTGTTTATGATTTTCTGCTAACTAGGAACATTAATAGTTCCCAACAGCCAATGCAGAAATACAAGCTACCCTGCAGTAAGATCTATGGACCTATGGATTATAGTACTACAGCTAAAGGGACCAATGTATCCCCTACTGTAAAAAAGGATATTAGATATCACTAGGAGTTCTGTGTCTATATAAAGGTACAAGGACACAGACTGAGTATACAGGGAAACTCTGGTACCACTCATGTATTATAAGGGATAATGTATCCCCTACTGTAAATTATAAGGATATTAGAAGTCACTGAGGAGTTCTGTGTCTATATAAAGGTACAAGGACACAGACTGAGGTTATACAGGGAACTCTGGGTACCACTCATGTATATAAGGGATAATGTTCCCCTACTGTAAATTATAAGGATATTAGAAGTCACTGAGGAGTTCTGTGTCTATAAAGGTACAAGGACACAGACTGAGTATACAGGGAACTCTGGGTACCACTCGTGTATATAAGGGATAATGTATCCCCTACTGTAAAATTATAGAGATATTATAAGTCACTGAGGAGTTTGTGGTCTATATAAAGGTACAAGGACACAGAACTGACTTATACAGGGAACTCGGGTACCACCATGTATTATAAGGGATAATGTATCCCTACTGTAAATTAATAGGATTTAGAAGTCACTGAGGAGTTCTGTGTCTATAAAAGGTACAAAGACACAGATGAGTTATACAGGATACTTGGGTACCATCATGTAGTATAAGGGATAATGTATCCCCTACTGTAAAATTATAAGGATATTAGAAGTCACTGAGGAGTTCGCTTGTCTATATAAGGTACAAGGACACAGACTGAGTTATACAGGGAACTCTGGATACCACTCATGCATTATAAGGGATAATGTATCCCCTACTGTAAATTATAAGGATATTAGAAGTCACTGGGGAGTTCTGTGTCTATTAAAGGTACAAAGACACAGACTGAGTTATACAGGGAACTCTGGGTACCACTCATGTATTATAAGGGATAAATGTATCCCCTACTGAAATTATAAGGATATTAGTCACTGGAGGAGTCGTGTGTCATATAAAGAGTACAAGGACACAACTGAGGTTATACAGGGAACTCTGGGTACCACTCATGATTATAAGGGATAATGTATCCCCTACTGTAAATTATAAGGATATTAGAAGTCACTGAGGAGTTCGGGTCGTATATAAAGGTACAAGGACACAGACGGTTTACAGGAAACTCTGGGTACCACTCATGTATTATAAAGGGACAATGTATCCCTACTGTAAATTATAAGGATATTAGAAGTCACTGAGGAGTTCTGTGTCCATATAAATATACACAGGACACAGACTGAGGTATATAGTGACACTCTGGGTACCACTCATGATGATTATAAGGATAATGTATCCCCTACTGTAAAATTATAAGGATATTGGAAGTTACTGAGATGTTCTGTGGTCCATATAAAGTACAAGGACACAGACTGTGTTTTATACAGTGAACTCCGGTACCAATCATGTATTATAAGGGATAATGTATGCCCTACTGTAAATTATAAGGATTAGAAAGTTAATAAAGAGTTCTGTGTCCATATAAAGGTACAAGGAAACAGTCTGAGTTATACAGGGAAACTCTGGGTACCACTCATGTATTATATAGGGATAATGTATCCCCTACTGTAAATTATAAGGATATTAGAAGTTACTGAGGAGTTTGTGTCCATATAAAGGGACAAAGACCCAGGCTTATACTATTAAGGCCAGGGAACTCTGGGTACATGATAGATAAAAGGACAGGCAGATAGATGGTAAATGAGAGATTTCTATTCTGTTTGTACGGATGGAATACATTATGGGATGAAAACTCCCCAGTGAGATGGATTGTTGCCTCCTCACATTTCATTATGTTGCTCCTCTCGGCCTGGGAAGATCCTCTACCCTAACCTTCCTCTTTAAAGAAATTCCTAAAATTCCCTTTAGAAATATTATTGCCAGGGTCACCTGCAAACACACCCTGAAACATACCAGAGGATCCACCCCCCCTGCACACACACATCAAACACAAAACCGTACATGGGTATACGCCATGACTTCACACAAACACAAAACAGTAAAACTTCCAACATGTTCTCCTTGTCCCCCACCCTCACTATGTTTCCGTGTTTCTCCCTATTGATAGTGTTAGACTAGGAACCTGGCTACTGCTCCCAATTGCTATTTCTGTAGTGAAGTTGGTTAACACTGAACTGATTTTATATTGCTTTAACAAGAAAGGGGAAGTTAAAGTAGAGATATAAAGACTGTTGTCTTAAAAGACTGCATTTTGAAAAGGTAAGTGGTGTCTGTGCTGCAGGGTTTAGAAACTCATAATCCATTCTGATTAATTACATGTATGTTATGTTAATATATGGTGTGTATGTTTGCCATGGAAAAGAAAAGTGGGGTGGGGGTGTTGGAGTGTATCAGTAAGTGTAGTCTGTGTGTATGAGGTTTTTGTGTTTTAGGGACTGTAAAACTAACTTTTTGTGGTTTAGGTATGTTTGCCACAAAAAAGAAGGTAGGTTGGGTTGTGAGGGTGTATCATAGGGTGTGTTGTACCTGTGTCTGTGTGGTGTTAGGGGAAGTTTTTTGCATTTTACACCCCATAAAACTAACTTCAAACAATGTTTAAAATTGTATTTGTAGTGTGTGTGTTTGTGTCAGAGTGACATGGTGTGTAGTTAGGTTAGCCTCGACCCAGTGCATTTAATACAGAAAGTGACAGTTCAGATTTGATTTGATCACATGACCCTGAAACCTCGGAATGTTCATGGGTTGAGGATTGGACACCACTATATTCAATAGAAAAAAAAGTACCAAATTCAGCTTCCATAGATTCCTTAACTAGGTAAATTCAAAAGAATAGGGAAGAATAAAGGTTTTGAAACTCCCCTTTTAGCAATATGCAAATAAGGAACAAAGACTTCTGGGAATTACCATGTTTCCATGGAAGGCTTAGGAAAGCATATCTTTAAAAAGACTTTTACGCATTCCACAAGCTATGCAAAACCGAGCGCCAACTACAGACGGTTTTCGGCTTTATGAGCCATCATTATGCAGTGCAGGCCTCTGGTTTTTGCATGTGAAGCGACATAGGACAGACGTCACTAATAAATTAAATAGGACAGGGTAAATTCCCAGAAGTCTTTGTTCCTTATTGCAATTGCGGAAAGGGGAGTTTCAATTTATTGCTGACGTCTGTCCATAGGCACGCCCAGTTCCCTGATGAGCCATGTCCCTTCACACGCCGCCACGTGTCTACCAATAGGCGGCATTTTAAAAGTTGTTTCAGGTGTCAAAAATCCTAGGAACACACCTGCATAGGCCACGTTACACTGCAAAACCAGAGGCCTGCACTACACTGATGATGGCTCAATAAAGCCGAAACCGATCTGTAGTTGGCGCTCTGGTTTTGCATTTAGATGTGGAATGCTGTAAAAGTCTTAGATATAGCTTTCCTAAGAGCTTCCAGAAAACATGTTAAATTCCCAGAAGTCTTTGTTCCTTATTTGCATAGTGCTAAAAGGGGAGTTTCAAAACCTTTATTCTTTCCCTATTCTATTTAATTATGGTGAGGTTAACAAGGTAATAGTACTACACTTCTACCATGTGCACGTCTGTACCGAATTGTCTCTAGATGAAAAGTGTGGAGGGAGATACAGTCTAAAATCACAGAATAGAAAGAACAGGAATTGTCTCTTTCAAGCCAAATAATGACATAGAATTAAGGGGCACAGACCATAGAGACTACTACACCCCACTACAAACAAATCAAAATGCTACAGAAATGACAGAGGATCTCAATACCTTCCGTCTGGTAAGTGGGTGGTTGTGTGCCGCTTTTCCATTACTGAGCAATGGGATTCTTTAATAAGGATGAATGAATGAAAAAGTCCCAATGTTTGATCGGTGCCTCAATCAATAGACCCAGGGAGGGAACATATGTGAATCGCCATCTGTCTCTCTCAGCACAAGCAACCTGCTGGCACACTGGCTCTCGTTCTGGATAATTTATTGGCTACTCAGTCCTTGGTTTCTGGTTGTGATGAGAGATTTGCAGTGTTCTGCGTGTTGCTAGAACCTCCATGTTAAGCCAGGTACACACAGTAACAGATACAGCCCCGATAGCGTCGGATCCGGCTTATCGGCACTGTATGAGGAGCTTTTCCGAATGAGCGCATGGCCACCGAAACATTTGGGTCGGGGTGAGCACTTGTACGGAAAAGTAGTAAATTTCCCTGAGTAGTAATTTCCTATAGAGGAGTCAGATGGCCGAGGGAAAGCTCCTATAGACGCTCAGGCTGTGTATGCAGATTCTGAAAAATGACAGACAGGATCTGTAAGATTCTGTCTGTCATCTTTGAAAAATCTGCACTGTGGTGAGCCCAGCTTTAGACAACGGATCAATAAATCGCTTGGTAGTCTAGCGGTCAGAAGAAGAAAACTGCCATCTGCAATATTTGGTGTACTGATAATGTGGCCAGTTAAAGACCAACGTAAATGACGAAATTTACATGCGTCTGAACCATTTTAACGTATGATTTGACAATCTTCCTGAACTGACCAAAATATCGTCTCCTTACACACCAACCACAAATGTCTCTCTTCACACAACTTAACCAAAGGAGCCTACACTCTTTGTCAAGCACTTTAAATCTTGTCTCCTTACACACTTACCAAAGGAGCCTACAATCTTGTGGACACACTTTAAATCTGTCTCCTTACACGCTCGCCACAGGAGCTTACACTCTTGTGAACACACTTTAAATCTGTCTCCTTACACGCTCACCACATAAGCTTACATTATTTGTGGACACAATCCAAATCTGTCTCCTTACACACTCCAACACAGGAGCTTACATTATTTGTGGACCATTCAAATCTGCTCTTTACACAACACCACAGGAGCTTGCACCTTTGTAGGACACTTTGAATCTGTCTCCTTACACACTCACCACGGAGATTGCACTCTTTGTAGACACTTTGAATCTGTTCCCTTATATACTCACCACAGGAGCTTACACTCTTTGGTGGATAACACTATAAAACTGTCTACTTCCATACACACCATAGGGGGAACACTTCTTGTGACACACAAATAAAACTCTCTCTTGCACATTTATCATAGGATCTGACAATGTTTATACACACACTTAATTCTACTGCATCATTAAACATAGGATCCACTTTTCTTTTTACACACATTGTAAACCTTTGGGTACTTACCATAGGCACTGACACTCTAGGAACACACTATTAATCTTAACCCAATAAGAATGGAATCCAAATTGAATAAACCATTAACACTTAACTTCCCGGTGTATGATTAGTGTTATTATAGGTTTATAATAGTGTTGTATAGTTTGATCCCTAGTGGTAAAATATATCAGTGAAATGTCCAATAGACTGCTGCACCCAACAAGTGAAAATGCTCACAGGAGGCTCCTTTATACTTACAAGGAAAAGAAAGATTATGGATGTAACTAACATATACTATATATTATAAACATCACTGTCTGACGTGTTTTAATGTACTTTAAAACCTGTCAACTTACACAACACACACCAGGGGGTCTGACACTACTTGTACACAACACACACTGTAAATCTGTGTATATTAAACACTCACTAAAGGATTGACACATCATGTACACACATTATAAATCTCTGTCTCCACACACACTTACTATAGGATCTCGCTCCTTGTGCACACATTATACCTGAAGGTCTGGTTCATACCGGTTCAGTTTGACCATCAGACGTGGATCATTGAATACCACATATCAGACACAATTGGTTAAGATTGCAATGTGCTTGACTGGTTTTGATCAAAAGAGCGTTCTATTTTTTGTACCAATGTACCATACCTCAAAAAAAGGCTCGCTTCTATTACGGGAACTCCCACTGATTGGTGCACAAACCATGAATCCTGGTCGCCTTGCACGCTCATCATGATTTCCCACAGTGCACACATTGAAATTTGTCCTTTCACACATTTATTATAGGATATCACAAATGTGCTTACCATCTACATTGTCCCTTAGGGCTAGGCCACACAGCTGCGCTTTTTTTGCGTTGTGTTTGAACTTTTTTTCTATCATGAAAACGCGGCGTTTTCGGGTGCTTTGGGATTTCGATTTGTGTTCTGCATTAAATCACAATCGCATGCGATTTTCCAATACTTAATGAAAAAAAGCATGCGCAAACGCAACAAAATTGCACAGAAATCACATGGGTTCCGTGTGCGATTGCGTTTGCGTTTGCAGTGTGGCCATGGATTACACAATTATAATATGATCTCACACTCTTTGTCCCTTACACATTAGGTAGGATTTCAACACTTTGTACAACATTGTAAATCTGCCCCTTACAGATTTATTGTAAGATCTCACACTTTTTGTGCACACGCTAAAATCTGTCCCATGCACTTTATTATAGGATTTCACACTTTTTGTGCACACATTATAAATCGTCCCTTACACACATAGCATTTCACACACTGTAAATCTAAAATTGCAATCACCATGGGGCCGTACCTTCCCTACTCTCTAATCGTGGGACCCTCGAACAGACACACGACGATTCTTTTTAATTCTCATAGACCGATCTCCTCCGGATAAACAGGACTGAACCTTCCCAGCAGGAAGCTCCCAGAAATTAGCCCTTCCGTTTCCTTATGTCACGGGGACAAATTACTTTGCATTATTAGCTGGAAGAGCCTGTGATAATCACCCACTCCCCAATACATATACCGGGTATGAACCCCCCAAACACAGAAAAGTAACGTCAGTAAAACTGACCCCCAAATACAAAATACTATCAGGGGATATATACAAATATCGTTAAATCACCGCTTTTGTCTTTTACCGCAATCGCCATAGATCAATGTGATAACCGCGCGGTTCATATATATAAAGCAGTGAAAGGTTTAAGTGAAATTATTTAATATTGTTACACTATTTTCAATCAATTACAGTTAGATGTTCGTTGATTTTTTGCAATTTCCGATTTTTCAAGTTTGTCCACGCGTCCTCTGATATGACTATTAGTAAACTAATTGTATGGCCATTAATTATTTGTTAAGGTAAATCTATCCCCAAAAGTCGCTTCTCTAATGTAAACCAGCCCTAACTTGTCTATCTGCCGGCATAGTCAAGTTCCTCAATTCCTTTATTATTTAATTGCCTTCTCTGAAGCTTTCCAGATGCCCCTTTGTATATGGGATTCCAAAACCGAACATCCCACTTGCCATATGTACTTGTGGGCAGGGGGGGAGAGGGGCGTGGCGCGTGCGGTGTGACGTCATTTACTTCACGTCGGGCAGGTGCGGAGAGGGGCGTGGCGGTGCAGCGTGGCGTCAATTTACTAACACCGTGGGCGATGGTGGGAAGGAGGCTGGTTGTGGGTGTGACAGGGGCAGTTTGGGGCAATGGTTCGCAAAAAGGGGGTGTGGCGGGGAGGAGATTCAGGACTCCTCTCCGTCGCGGGAGATTGGGTGGTCTCGCGGGAGCACGGGAGACCACCCCAATTCGAGGGGAGACTCCCGGAAGATCGGGAGGGGTGGTATCGAAAACCCATATTCCACGAGGCCTTACCAGTGCCTTGTAAAGAGGCGCAGAATATATCTTTCTCTCGCTTGAATCTATTCCCCTCTGTATACAAGACAATATCTTGCTAGCTCTAGCATTGCTACCCTGGCATTGTTTTCAACAGTTAAGTCTTCTATCTACCAGAACCAAGAACTTGATACGTAGAAGTGTTTGCAACGTATGTGTAAATGTGTGTGTGTATATGTGTGTGAATATATGGTGTTAGCGTGTGACACTTCTGTAGTCGGACCATGAACCAATTTACCAATATCGGTTATAGAAACCTCGGACATTCATTTTTGCCTGTGCCTTAAAATCACTCAGTAGCGGGTCTAGTGGAAATACAGAGCCGTCCCAGAATGCCGCATGGTACAAAACAAAACAACCATAAAATACTGTGGAATACTGTATTGAACCATAACTGTGGTATTTCCATGGGCCAACAGACATGCAGTGTGCGGTATTTTGTGAAGGTTAGTGTTTTGCACCACGGTTATAAAATATAGACGGCGTTTCACAATCATGAGACTGTTTGTCCAATTGTAAAACAATCACGCACACTCGCCAGATAATAAATACAGAAAAGAACAGGAATCAGTTCCTGGGGGTTTAGCAATGATCAATAGTTTTATCACAACTAGACAACGGAAATGTAATTTGATTAAGATGAGATATAATGTATTGTCCAGGATGAAGGAAGTATTCGGGTATCAATGAAAAGATGTCTACTAGTAATCTTAAGGTGGCATACACATGTGGTTTCCACAGCATGTGTGCAACAGATCACATTGTATCTGTCGGCACACATGTGGTGGGAACCGCACACACGAGACCGAGTAATTACCAGGAAGATTCCCTCTGAGTGTCCCCCCAGCCATCATCCCTCTATGAGTAATTACCAAAAAGATTCCCTCTGAGTGTCCCCCCAGCCATCATCCCTCTATGGGTAATTACCAGGAAGATTCCCTCTGAGTGCCCCCCGAGCCATCATTCCTCTATGGGTAATTACCAGGTAGATATCCCTCTGTTCCCCCAGCCATCACCCAGTTAAGGGGAATTAATAGGAACTGCGTGTCCCCCCATCTATCATCCCTCTATTTATAATTACAAGGATGATTCCCCTCTAAGTGTCCCCCTAGCCATCATCTCTCTATGGGTCATTACCAGAAAGATTCCCTCTGTTTGTCCCCCCAGCCATCATCCAGTTATGGGTAATTACCAGAAGGTTTCCCCTCTGAGTGTCCCCCAAGCCATCATCCCTCTATGGGTAATTACCAGGTAGATTTCCCGCTGTTCCACCAGCCATCATCCAGTTAAGGGGAATTAATAGGAACTGCGTGTCCCCCCAGCCATCATCCCTCTATGGGTAATTACCAGGAAAATTCTCTTCTAAGTGTCCCCCCAGTCATCATCCCTCTATAGGTAATTCCTTCTGTGCGTCCCACCGTCCATTCTTCCTCTATGGGTCATTATAAGGAATTTTCCTCTCTCAAGTGTCCCCCCAGCCATCATCCCTCTATGGGTAATTACGAGGAGGATTCCCCTCCTATTGTCTCCCCAGCCATCATCCCTCTATGGGTAAT